>JASCZI010151274.1:47548-62604 GCA_036250425.1 Stylosanthes scabra
AGATTATCGATTGAACACCTACTCTAAAGAGCCGCCTTGTAACAGAACATTTAAAGTCAAGAAAAACCCCTAACAAAAGGAACAATAAAAACTGATTGGAAGTAAGCAATTAAAAGTGAAGAAGGAGTTGCATAATAACCCTTAAGAGAGAGGACTTCAGGAATTCATCTTCCAAAAAGGATTAACAGAGTATAAGAGAAGTACCATGAGGGAATCATAAGAGTCTCAGTAGAGCAAGAGAAATTGAAACTTAAAACATATTTTGATTCTTGCTTTGCTTGAGGACAAGCAAAAGATTAAGTTTGGTGTTGTGATCCGTGTGCATCTTGGGTTGTTTTTAGTTCCAATTTCTCTCTATTATCATGATATTCTTTGTGGATTATTGTTATTAATTGATCAAATCAAACAAACTTGATGTTCTTTGAGTTGTGTTTGTGTTTTTAGATGATTCACTAAGAGTTTTTAGGTAATTGAAGACCATTTGAGAGAGATTGAAGAAGAGGGAACGAAGCAGAGAAGAAAATAGAAAATTGGCTAAGTATTGAAGCCCACGTATAATGTGGAGAGCCCACGTATAACGTGGAGAGCCCACGTCATACGTGGGAATTAAATCACAAATGGCAAGATTGGACAGAAGCACCACGTAGTACGCCACACCACCACGTCATACGTTGGAATTAAAAGCCAACTTCCACAAATTGACAGAGAGCCCACGTTATACATGGGCATGCTCATGTTATACGTTAGCTATTGGAATCAAATGGCTCAAATTGACAGAGACCCCACGTTATACGTGGGGATGATGGCGTCGTACGTGGGTATTTAGGCGTTAGAAGCAGAACTTGGCAGTGACCCCATGTTATACGTGGGAGTCACACGTTATACGTGGGGAGCAAAAGCATGCAACGTCCAGTTGTGATGAAAGTCAATCCAGTCCAGGTTGTTAGACATCAATTTCATCCATTAATCTAGGGCTTAATTGGAAGATTAGAAGATATGATTGATTGAAGGTCAAGAGAAGAAGATAAAGCTTTGTAACTATAGAAGATAAGATTAGGATAAGATTAGGATAAAATTAGGATTAGATTAAGATAAGATTAGATTTTGATTTGAATTTAGATTAGGATATATATAAAGAGTGATTTACCACTATGGTAGAACACTTCAGCACAGATTATTTTTCTTAGATCTAGTTTCATTATGCAAGGCTAAACTACTCCATTGTTAAGGGTAAGGAGCTCTGTTCACCCATCATGAGGTAGTCTTTTGTACATTCAATTATCAATTCAATGAGGTATTTTCAGTTATCTTCTATGCATGATTTAACTTTCCGTTTTTCATCCCAATAGTTTAGAATCACTGAGAGGTGTTCTATACTTGTCTAGGGCTAGATTAATAAGATTGAGAGATCTATTAGTTTATGCTAGCTGGAAATTGAATCACATAATGATTAGGTCTAACTAGAGATAGTCAAGCTAATTATTATGCAACTAAAATTCTGTGGGTTAAAATTGGATTAGAACTAGTTTGGATATAGTGACATTTAATCTAATCTAGGATCACTTTTGAGACTCATAAGAGTTAGAATCTGAATTAGGGCTTCATCTAGTTATCTAATTAATTGACTAAGAGATTAGCTTTTGATTAGGTAATTGGAAACTGAATTACTAAGAGATTAGGATTTAGTTACTCTAGATTCGTTGTGCTTTGATTTCTGAAAACCTTAGAATTGTGATTGAATGTATACATTGGTCCTCAAGGGAAAAACATCTCCGAAGCTCTTAACATCCCATTCCACTGATTAATTCTCAAGTAATATTTCTGCACTCTTTTTACTCTTCTCATTCGAATTCATCATCACAATTTCTCCAAAGTTTTATTCGAATCTGCTTAGATTGGTTGATACATAGTATTGCTTGGTCCTTTATTCCTCGTGGGAACGATACCCACTTCACCGTGGTATTACTTGTACGATTCGATGCACTTGCCGAGATCAGAGCGTATCACCTCTCTTTCAGGCCGACCCCAGAGAAAATCTTCATTTTGAGCAGGATCATAGTAGTCCCCATCAAGACACTCTTGAGAACTATTTGCAAATTCAGCAGGTAAAATCGAAACTACTCCAATCATTTCATCTTCAGTAACAAATTCATCATCAAAGAGATCATCTACTTGATTTTCTTTCATTGGGTTAGACTTCGAATCATCAATCTCTTTCTCTTTTCCTTGAGCCTCAGGAAATACAACTCGATTTAAAGCAGATGGCTTTGCCCCCTTGTCAGAATTTTCAGAAGAACCAGCCTGAACTGGTGGGAGTCGATTGCCACCAGCATTGAATTAACCTCTACCACGACCACGAGAACGACCATAAAATCGACCACGTCCTCGACCTCAAACCCAGTATCCTCGACCACGAGCTTGATACCCCTGAAACTCAGGAACCTGATGCTGAGAGGATTCAACAATCCGTTGCATCTGAGCAGGAGGAACAACCATTGAACTTGAAGAATCACTTCGACGAGGACCTTGCCTCTGTTGAGCCTGCTCTTCTTTATGAGCCAACTCTTTTTTCATCCTTTCTTTCTCAAACAAGGCCGCTGCTTCAGCATCAAAAACAACATTACATTGAGGACACAGAGATACGTCTCGATCTTTCAATTTCTGTTGCATCAAGAAATCAAGCAACCCTTCGCCAACTCCAGGAAATACTTGGCGAATATTTTGTTCAAAATTACCCAAAGAGGTATCGAACTCAAAAGAAATGAATCTAGCCACATGTATCCCTAGACAAAAAGGTTCAACATAGCTCGAATTAACTTCAAAAGGTTCAGTATCCACCTTTATGTCAGCCTTAAACTCCTCAAATTTCAAACGTCCTTCCATAATTGCTTCTTGAATTAAGTCCGTAAAACGGACACAGTTGTTAGTCGAATGACTAGAAGTTTGATGGAACTTTGCAATATGGCTTTCCTTTTACTTGCTTAGCTGACATAAATTTCTTACCATCCAAAATAACCAGTTGCTTATCTTTCAAAAGGACATTAAAAATCTGTTCTGATTTTGTAATATCAAAACTATGTTTTTTATTTCCTTTAGAATCAGTTCCTTTTTCGAAATTGTTTAATTTTTTCAAAGAAGAACAAACATAAGGAGGACCTTTTTTCAATTCAGCCAAGTCAACTTCAAAATTTTCATGGTCCGATTCCTCACTAGAATCTAAAGTTTCAACATAAGAAACTTTCTCCTTTTTCAAATAAGGTTTGTAATTCGAATATTTATTCTTCTTTAATTCTTTCTTCTCTTTTTGAGGAAGTTCGATTTGACGAACTCGTTCAGTTAAATGAGTCAAATCTGGAATATGGACATTGACTAACTTTCGACGTATGTCGAATCCTAAGCCCATAATAGCCATTTTGACTATTTCTGATTCTAGAATAGTCACATAACACTTATTTCTAGCATTTTTAAATCGAATCATAAAATCTTCTATAGTTTCTTCTTCTTCTCTTTTAATTGCAAAAAGATCAGTTAAATTAACTTTCAGTTCTCCTCTGTAAAACTAACTATGAAATGTTGTTTCTAACTGAGCCCAATTAGTAACAGAATTCGGTCTCAAATTCGAAAAACAAGTAAAAGCATTTTTTGTTAAAGAAGAAGGAAAGAACTTCATTTTCAAATTTTCATCATTTGCTAAATTGCCTAATTCAACCAAATATCCAGCAATGTGCTCAACGGCCGATTACCCAGCTTCCCCAGAAAATTTCGTAACAATCTTGGGATTCTTAACTCCTCTGGGAACTTCAACAGTTTGAACATGCTGAGGGAATGCTGACACAAAATGTGGTCGATCAAGAAAACCAACATTTAGACCAACTCGATTCAAAACATTTTCAACAACTCGAGTTACATTGTACTGATCAATTCGATTCATATTTCTCACATTATTTAAAACCTGATCAGCATCTTCATGTCGATGTATAAATCGAACATGATTTTCAAAATCATTATTCTGAGCTTGATGAGCCTCATTGTTATCATTGGCATCATCATTAACTAACCAAGAAACTCTTTCAATTCGATTAGCCAACTGCTCATATTTAGTGTTTGTATCGGCTATCATAGGGTTTAAAATACTTATAAGATGCTGTGTCAGCAAATTTACTAAATCTAATTGACTTTCATCAATTAAATTCCTAACAGTTTGAATTGAAACCCCAGAATTTGAAAAATCGATACTCCTACTTGTTTCAGCAAAAAATGGTGCACCCGTACCAAACCTAATTGTAGAATTTCCATTTCCAGAATTATCATTCGGTGGAGGAGTTGGTGGCATATTAACATGTTGTACATTCCTCGGACGAGGATTGTTATTGGCACCATTCCCATTACGGTTATTGCCACCATTATGATTATGGTTATTTCCATTATTATTCCCCCCAGTAGCAGTTTGAATTCCAGAATTTTTCCTAACATTTTCTACATGAGAAAAATTTTGGGTAGAAGATTGAGAATTAGTTGAACCTGACGAGTTATATTCAACATTTGAATTTGAATTAACATTAGACATTTGTACTATTCTTCCACTTCGTAAATGCATGCAAAGTTTAAACAAACTTTTGAATTTCACAATCAGAATAATATAACTGCCATGCAAAACTCATGCAAATTTCAAATTTCAAATAGAATTGAAAACAATTTTGACGCTTTTCAATACAACTGTTCCACCGGGCGTGCCAATTTGTTATACGGGTTTTGTGATTTTCAGAAAACAACTTTAGACTTTAACAATGAATTCAAGACGTGAGTACCAGTTAATGAAGTGCATCAAAATCATGAATTTGGAATGAGACTAAGTAAAAGAGAAACGATTGTAAAACCAAATGTCATCGTCTTCTTCCTCCTCTTCCATTTTCTCCTCCTCCTCATCCTCCTCCTTCTCCACCATTATTTTTCTCTTCTTCTTCTTCTCTACTATGTTCTTCTTCTTCCTCCCCTTCTGTTGTTTTCTTCAAAAATCAAGCCGGATTTTCTATAAAAACAAAGTCGATTTTCTTGAAAAACAAAACTGGCTTTTGTTAAAAAAATGAATTACATTTCTTTGAAAAATAGAATCGGATTTCTTTAAAAGGAGAACCAGATTTCTCCTCCTCCTCCTCCATTTTCTCTTCTTCTTCACTGCTACATTCTTCTTTCTCATCCTTCGCTGATAATTTTGAATTGATTTTATAGTCTCCTAAACATTTTTGTTTTTTAATTATTATTAACAATACATAGCAAAAAGCAAGGAAAAAAAACTTAGAGATTTAGGTGGCCTAAATTAAAAGAAACTCATATTTATTAAGGATTCAAATTGTATACTATAGGTAAACCTAAACAATAACATCTATGAATGTTTCTCTCTGTATAAGTTTATTTATATAACACTCCCACCTAATTAATTAATATATGAAAACACTTTTGCTAATAAGCATATATCTCAAAATATGAAATTACTAACAACACATGCATACACCATAAACATATGAGTATGTAAGTTAGAGGAGTGAATCCACTATGACTCTGAATTCATCCAACGTAACAGCTCCATCTCCATCGAAATCAAGAGAGTTAACAATATTCTGACACCTTTCTAATGACAACCCTAACCCTAAATTCCCCATGACTTCATGCAGCTCTTCCCCAGTCAAAACATCATTCTCATCTTCATTATCCAACTCCTCAAACGCAGCTTTTAGGATACTCGAAAGGTTCCCCATCTCCAAATGCTTTGTGTTCAGTTCCAAGAACTCGCCCATGCTCATCAATCCGTCCTTGTTCTTGTCCCCTTGCTGCATCATTGCCCTCATTTCTTGATCACTGGTCTTGTAACCAATTGACCCCATGATTCCTCCGAGCTCCGCCTCCGAGATGTTGCCATCGTTGTCCGAATCGAAGGCTCGGAATGCCTCTACTAGTCGCAGGACATGTTTTAGTGACTCCAACTCGACAGAGAGAAAACCCGCTTGAGACATGGAAGAATGTTTATACAGAAAGTCAAGAATAATTGCTATTTTAATCTGCTATGTGTTCATTTGTAATAGAACCCGCAAATATAAATAGATGATGAAAATTGAAGGACGAAAAATGTTATGCTGAAATTGTGTATCCGTGAAGACGCGTACGTAGAGGAATAGGATCTAATGCTTTGCAAAGTTTATTCATTCTTATCTTATATGCACCCTTTTCTATCTATATGGAATAAAGTTGCGCAAATTCTCACACTGGATGGATGTTATGGGTGGATATTTTTGAACCGTTGGCGCTCCTTACCATCTATATATCTCTTTATATATATATATATATATATATATATATAATTCTAAACGTACACCTATTTTTTTCTAATCAAGTCCAATCAAGTTGTTACTGTTCACGCGCTTACTGTTCATGCACGCACTGTTCACTAAAAACGAACTGAAATTTATATGTACAACTAACATGTTTTTATAGTTAAGATGTATTCGTTTACTTTTAGATTTTTCTGTTGGTTCTAGTAGTAATATTCTGTTCGTACACGTGGGGTGAGAATGGACAAAATTCACTTGGTTTGACTTAGTTGAAGAAAAGAGATATAAATGTAGCAATATATATATATATATATATGTGTGTGTGTATGTTCCTGTTCTGTACTGTGTGAGGCAAATTAATTTATGGTATCTGCACTAAAATCACGGTTTTGAAGTACGTAGTGTTCGAAAATCAGCTAGTGTACATGAAAGTGCACAACAAAATAAGTGTAAATACCAATTATTATTCTTTCTGTATCTAATTTAGTATTCCATCCGTAGTTATCAAAACTCGAGAACTGGGTTATTATTTATTAGGTCATGGCTTTGACAATTAGACAATTAATTAAATCAATTGATCAATATAAGAGTTATGGCAGCAATGTTCTTGAAGAAAGTGAAACAGAAAGAAGAGTAGGATGCAGAGAAAAGACAAGAAGATTATGAACTGAATATTCACATTATTGTTGAGATTAGTTACAACTGGCTATTCATAAGGATGTCACCTACGGTAACAAATCAGGAAATCAAGGAAGCTATATGAGCTGTCATAGAAGCTAACAGAAAAATAAAACTAACAATTCTGACGGATCTATATACAGTAACATCCCCTCAAACTCATGGTGGTTTAGTTTCCAACCTGAGTTTGCTTGGAAACTTCTCAAACAATAAACTAGATTAGATCCATAGTAGACACAATAACCAGTCAGTGATTTTTGATCATCCAGGTTCATCGCCCAATTAGAGTCTAAAAATGCAGTTAACCTTAAGGTTGTCAAACGAGCGAGACTGGTCTATTTAGATTTGGCTCGTTTAGTTCGATTTTATATGGGCTAAAATTTTTTTAGCCTGGGTCATTATAGGTAAACGGGTTGGCCTATATAATTAATTAATTAATTAATTTTTTAAAAAATAAACAAAAAAATTAATTTTTAATTTAAAAAAATTACATTTAAGAAAAAATAATTTTAGCCAAGAATTTAGAAAAAATAAAATTTTTTTAGTTGATAAATCAGGGTTTTGCGGGTCGAATAAGATAAAATATAGGAAAACGTGCTATTTTTTTAAAAAAATTCAAAAATAAATTAAATAAACGGGCCAGCACGTTTAGTGTGCGGGCTAACCCGTTTAACCCGGATTTTTTTGTTAAACAGGTTTAGCAATTTAGCCCGGATTTTAAACGGTTTGGGCTCAGAGGCAAAAGGCCACTCATTTGGACGAATAAATGGGCTGACCCGACGGATTTGGCTCATTTTGATGGCCCTAATTAACCTCAAGTCGAATTTTTGATAAAAAATTGAGTTTGAAATCTATTGTACCTTCCAAGTATCCGAGCACTCATTTGCTGCCAACCAGTGCTCTTGGGAAGGATTGGACATGAATTATTGACTCAATTTGTTCATTGAGAAAGAAATATCTAGCCTAGTGACTGCAACATATTGAAGACCACCAATAATTGATCTAAACAAAGTTGGATTTTCAAATCTTATTCCTGTGTTTGCTTGAAGCCTTGAGGCACTGACCATTGGTGTAGACATTGGCTTGGAGTCATGTATTCCAGACCTAACAAGCAATTATTTGATATATTTTTATTGATTTACAGAGATGAGAGAAGCATATTCATGAATTGCTTCTATACCAAGAAAAAAAATTTAATTCACCTAGTTCTTTTAATAAAAAGGTAGAATGAAGTTGTTTCAAAGTGGATTTGATTTCAAAATCATCACTTCCAGTTACAAGCATGCCATCTATCCGTTTTGGTATTTCTCTGATTTTAGTGACGGTAAGCTTTTTAGCGGCGATTTAACAATTTTAGTCGTATTTAAGTAAACATAAAATATTAAAGAAAATATCTTCGTAGAAAATTGAGAATTTTCTAATTAGACTCGAAAACATATGCTTGTGTCGTAATTTTTGTGTGAATTTCGAACCAATTTTAGCGACGCACGATTCGGTCGCAAGTTCTCCTGTCGTAATTTCGGTAAAATGACGATTATGGCGGAAATGTAGAATTTTAATATTTCGTTAGGAACATAAATAACCCAAATAACCCTTAACAGTACAGTGTTAATAAACTTGGAGTGAAAATGTCTAGAATGCTCTTGAAAAGCTAGAAGATTCTTTCTACTTTTCTGTCTCTTACTTTTTGACATTTTTCTTACACACTTTCCACTGAAGTCTTTCCTCATTGGTTGCATGCCCTCTACCTCTACAAAAGCTATTTCTCTCTTTTCGACATAATTCTTTATTCATAAAATAATCCAACCTTACATCATATTTATTTACCCTTTTTCTTTTATTTCTAAACCTCCAAAATTAATCATTTCCTTTTAAAAAAAATAAGTTGTCTTCCTGCACTCGACGAGTACTTCAGAATAAATCCCAAGTATGTTTCTCAACTGTAGAATGTCATGGAATCCTCCAAAACGGCCTGTACTGCCCTTTTGAGTACGCTCCGTACCCCGAGTACATTGTCGTGTAAAGCCCAGCCTTACTCGTTGACGTTGGAACAACGGTGAAGATCCCGTCACCATTTAGATTGGAAAACGACCGCATCAACAGTGAAAAATGGAGAGCTACCCCTCCATCACAATCTCGATTATATATATATATACGGTAATGCTACATGTACACCTCTTTTTGGTGTACACCTCTTTTTGGTGTACACCTCCAACCAAGTCCCAAACGAATAGATTTTTATATATACAACGAACATATTTTCATAGTTAACATGAACAGATTTTAAAACCTGTTCGTTTGCTTTTAAAAATCTGTTCGTTCTAGTAGTAAAATTCTATTCGTGCACGAACAGAAATCTATATATACAACGAACATATTTTATAGTTGACACGAATAGGTTTTTAACCTGTTCGTTTGCTTTAAAAAATCTGTTCGTTTTAGTAGTAAAAACCTGTTCGTTTAGGACTTGGTTGGAGGTGTACACCAAAAAGAGGTGTACACCAAGATTAATTCATATATATATATATATATATCATCTCAAACGAGTTCCCAAAACCGTTAGTCGAAATTTCTCTTTTGGTGGTCGGCCCGGCCGAACTACTCATGATTTAGTTGAACGAACCGGTCTAACTAAACCTAAGTCCCATTAGACCGATACTTGGTCTAACTAAACCAATCTGTTTCAAGAGAACAAGACTGGCTTGTGCCTAACCCATCCACAAGAAAGGAACCCGGTTTGATCGCCCTCAGCTCATACTAAGTCGACCAAGCCAAACCAGTTCCAACCGGCTTGTGCTCTCTGCCAAATTCAACTTCTTTGTGTCAATTACTCATGTATGACGTCCACCTCCACGTATAACGTCCACTCTCTGTCTCAAGTTGGCTTTTGACATTTTAATTCCCACGTATGACGTGGGCTCTCCACGTTATACGCGGGCTTCAATACTTAGCCAAAATTCTATTTTCTTCTTTGCTTTGTTTCCCTCTTCTTCAATCTCTCTCAAATGGTCTTCAATTACCTAAAACTCTTAGTAAATCATCTAAAAACACAAACACAACTCAAAGAACATCAAGTTTGTTTGATTCATCAATTAATAATAATAATCCACTAAGAATATCATGAAAATTAAGAGAAATTGAGACTAAAAACAATCCAAGATGCATACGCATCAGTAAGTATGGATTGAACTATCATAACTGCAAGTAAAAATCAGGTAGCCAATTATATTAGAAACTTTCAAAGTAAAATGCACAAACAAAGACGAATGAACCATCGTAACATAATATACTGTCAAAAATTTTTTAGGTTTTCCAAGGTATTTCCCTTTTTACAGAGAAATAAACTAATTCTTTCTTTTTTTTTCTTTGTCAGCTTTTCACTCCCAACTGGTGTACTCTTCAAAAGTAGAACCTAGGTTCTTTCTCAGATGTTATATATATATATATATATGTAAAAGCTTTCAAAATTTTTACCTGTTTGAGTGTTTTCTAAAAACTTCTCATCTAGTGTCGACCTCCTTACCTTCTTTTCTTCTTCCTGTCTTGTGCTTGGAAAATGAACATAAATTTTAGTCAAAGAGCATATAAATTTAAATCCAAAATGTTAAAATAAAATTTCTATTTAAATTAAAAAACTACTATGTTCTCTTGTACTCAATCAAATAACATTTTAATTAATTAGAATTCAAAGTGAAAATAATTTAAATTAAAATACATGACATTTGTTATAATTCATATCGCAAGCATTTGCTTGAATTAAGTGCTAAAATTTGTCTAACCTGGATAAAGGTGATGGAACTGAAAAAACATAAAAAAAGTTAATCCGCATCACCAAATAAAAATTGTTGGAATAGGAATATTATCTAGTGCTCGATGTCACCTAACATCTGATGTAAAATTTTTTATGTCAAAACAATAAATCGAAGAATAAGATGAATAAGTTGTAGAGAATGGTTGTCCAATAATTATGAATACAACAAAATAAAGTAAAATAGAATAAAAACCAATAATTTACTCCGATCCATGTAACTAGTGAAGTTTGGAAACATGTGTGAAGAAGCCACATGAAACTTCTTGTTGTTGCTTCCTTACACTTCCTATCAATGACAAAGCTCCTAGCCCATCTATTGAAAGACAAATCTGCTCACGTCTTCAATTTTTCTTTTATATTAAGAAATAAATACTGTGAGAGGAAGAGATAGAAATGAAATTTAAAATTTAAGGTCAATGATTTTGGCATAGCAATGTCCTTAATTTTTGGTAACAAAATTTCAGTTTCAAATTTCGAATTGTCCCCTTAAATGTAAATTAAATGGTCCTTGAAATTCTGATTTTAATAGGTATGACATCACTCAACCAATTAGCAAGCAATACTTGGCGCGATTCTACGCATTGCCAGATGTCGATCAAATAAGGCCTCCAAGTGGCGAGCATAGATTCAGAGCCCTATTCTTGTTATATTTTAATAGATATATGTATCATATTACTATAAAAATACTTTTGAAAATAACTCTTTTGAAATACCATTTTTTCCCTTGTCACAATGATTTGAAATCCCATAATACCCTCTTTACGAAAATATATATAACTAATTCTTTTCAAAAACATTTAAAAACCAAACCAGTTGCATTTTGACACTAATGATACGCTCCGATCTCGGCAAGTGCACCGAATTGTACAAGTAATACCACGGTGAAGTGGGTATCGTTCCCACGAGGAATAAAGGACCAAGCAATACTATCTATTAATTATTCTAATCAGATCAAATTAAAACTTAGAAAGAATGATGGTTGTATGACACGAAAATAATGAGTAAAGAGAGCAGAAAATTACTTGTGATGAAATCAATGGAATAAGGTGTTAAGAGCTTCGGAGATGTTTTTCCCTTGAGGGCCAATGCATACATTCGAATACTAATTCTAGGTTCTCAGTTATTCAGCACAACGAATCTAGTGTAACTAAGCCCTAATCTCTTAGTAACTTAGTTTCTATCTACCTAATCAAAACCTAATCTCTTAGTCAATCAATCAAATAAATAGATTAAGATCTAAATCAGATTCTAGTCCTTATGAGTCTCAAAAGTGATCCTAGATTAGATTAAATGTCACTCTATCCAAACTAGTTCTAATCCAATTTTAACTCACAGAAGTTTAGTTGCATAACAATTAACTTGACTATCTCTAGTTAGACTTAATTGATTATGTGATTCAATTTCCAGCTAGCATAAATTAATAGATCTCTCAATCTAAATAATCTAGCCCTAAACAAGTTAAGAACACCTCTCAGTGATTCTAAACTATTGGGATGAAGAATTGAAAATTAAATCATGCATAGAAGATAACTGAAAATACCTCAATGAATTAATAAACCAATGTACATCAAAAGACTACCTCGTACTGGGTGAACAGAGCTCCTCACCCTTAACAATGGAGTAGTTTAGCCTTGCATAATAAAAACTAAAACCTAAAATTGAAGTGAAAGTAACGCGTATTGTGTTGAGATTGAACTCTCTTTTATAATCCTAAAACTAATCTAAAACTAATTTACAAATCAAATCAAATTCAAATCTAATCTAATTTAATCTTAATCCTAATCTTATCTTCTATGATTACAATTCTTATCTCTTCACTTGAATCTTCAATCAATCTTCTCTTGAATCTTCCAAATTTGTCCTTGATTAATGAATGGAATTGAGGATTGAAATATCTTGGTTGAAGTGGTTAAGATGGGCTTCACCACGTATAACGTGGAGTTTCTGCCCAAATCTGGGTTTGCTGTCTTGACTCCAACGTATAACGTGGGATCTTGTGTATAAAGTGGAGCATTCTGCACTTGCTGTCTTAATTCCCACGCATGACGTGGGATCCTGGCGTATAACGTGGAGCTGCTGGATGAGAGAGAAATAATTCCCACGTATGACGCGAGAGCACCACGTATAACGTGGGCTCTCTGTCCAATTTGCCCCATTTCCTTTTAATTCCCACGTATGACGTGGGCTTCCATGTTATACGTGGAGCTTGTTGCTTCAGTTTCCTTCCTTTTTCTTCTGCTCTTCATTCATCCACCTTCAATCCTCTTTGTTTGATCTTTAATCACCTAAAAATCCTTTGTGAAATACTCTATGAACATAAACAAAATTCAAAACACATCAAGTTTGTTTCATTGGCAATTTGAGAGTGTAAGTCACAAGAATAATCATATAATTAAAGAGAATTTGAAGCTAAAAACAACCCAAGATGCACACGCATCACAACACCAAACTTAATCTTTTGCTTGTCCTCAAGCAAAGCAAGAATCAAAACATGTTTTAAGGATTAATTTCTCTTGCTCTACTGAGACTCTTTAGGATTCCCTCATGGTACTTCTCTTACACTTTGTTAGTCTCTTTCGGAAAGATGAATCCCTCAAGTTTTCTCTCTTAAGGGTTATTATGCAACCTCTTCTTCACTTTATTTACTTATTTTCAATCAGTATTTTTTTCCAATTCATTATTCCTTTTATGAGGGGTTTTTCTTGACTTTAAATACTCTGTTACAAGGCGGCTCTTTAGAGTAGGTGTTCAATCGATAATCCCGGACCAGTTGGCTCAAGTTATCAAGTGATAAAGCACTCCTCGGATTTACTTACCCAAGCCTCTTTCCCTGAAACAATTGCACCACAAGCATATAACATGGGAGAACTCTTTGATTTTTTTTTTCATTCCTTTCTCTTCCCAGTCATTCATGCTCAAAGCCTTAGTTATTTCTCTTTGAATTGCTTCCCCTCTTTTTATTCTTAATTTCACTTATTGAAGCTTGATTTATTTTTATGAAGAAGTCACATAATAAACTCTCTAGAGGATTTCTCAAAAGGGAATTCACTTCCTAATCAATCAAAACAGAGCACCATTTGTAACCACAGAAGTTCTCTTATTGAGTGTTCATGCAAGCATATCATCTTGTTAATGTATACAATACTAGCACTTGCTTTGCCTAAGATCACTCAAGTGATTACATGACATTTATTCAATTGAAAAATGAGACACGGACTTGGCATGCATGTATATCTCAATAAAATCCATAATAACATGAGAACAAAGATGAAACAGATATGTCAATTAAGCTTAAGGGTTGTAAAGAGGAGTGATACAACCTTTGATTTCTCTGTTTTCTGATTTTCCTTGAAGAAGAAGAAGTGAATATAATGAAGTCTCCACACCAAACTTAGAAGTTTGCTTGTCCCTGAGCAACAGAGAAGAGAAAACAAAGAGGAAAGAGATACAATAAGGGGTTAGAGATAAGATTAAGATGACCACTTCTATGGAAGAAAAACTAACAAACTATTAAGGATAGTATGGTTGGGTTACCTCCCAACAAGCGCTCTTTTATTGTCATTAGCTTGACATTATGGTCTTCTCATGGTGGATCAATCTCAATTGAGATAGCATATGCTGTGAGATCTTGTTTTTTGTGACAAACCCTTGTAGCATGATAATGAGCTTTTGATACGAGTTGAGCCTGTGGAAACTTATCCATATATGAAGCTTGTCCCTCTCCACTTTTGTTTCTATTTTTCTCAGCTCTGTTTAGAGACGGATTTGGCTTTTCATTTACTGTCTTGTAAAGAGGTTGAGCTTGGAGCTGTTTGTCTGGGGGGTCTTGCTTTGTTAATTCTTTTGTGTTGATCTTGAGGCTGCTTCTTGTACCATGGTGAGTCATGGGTTTGTAAACATTGAGAGTTAGACTTTCCTCATGAATCTTCAGTATAAGCTCTCCCTTCTCCATATCAATTAAGGCCCTTGAAGTAGCCAAGAATGGTCTTCCCAAAATAAAAGGTGCTCCTGGATCTTCCTCCATGTCCAAGATCACAAAATCAGCAGGAAAGAAGAATTTCCCTACTTTTACCAACACATTCTCAACTATTCCATGTGCATGTCTAATAGACTTGTCTGCCATTTGAAGAGCAATTCTTGTAGGCTTGACCTCTTTAATCCCAAGCTTCTTCATTAGAGATAGTGGCATGAGATTAATACTGGACCCAAGATCACACAGGGCCCTCTCAAACATAGTGTCT
>JASCZI010151275.1:19069-31864 GCA_036250425.1 Stylosanthes scabra
ATCTTAGTCAATATTCTATCTATTTATTTATGGTCACCACCATTCTTTTTTCTCTCCTTTTTCTTTTTCAATATTTTCCAAGGTCCCACAATGGCAACTACTTTTAAATAGATCATAGATGCTCCAAAAACATGCCTTAGTGTGAAGGTATGAACCAAAGGCCAAAGCATATTCTCTGATATTTGGTGGACTCAACTTTGGAAGCACTACAAGGTAAGCTAACTTGGGATGAAATTGACTTTACATAAATGAATTTAGGTTGGATTGGATTGGAAGTTGGCACAAATAGGAGTTAGGTAGAAATTCAAAGTCCAACTACTAATTGAACAACCACATAGCTTCAAAAATGGTACAACAAAAGAATGATAGATAGCAATACCTGTGAATATAAGAAGGTTCCGAGGACGGCTATGGCAGCTCCGAGAGCATTGACGGGCTGAACTGGAGTACGGAAGATAATGATGGAAGAAACTATGACCGAAATACGTTTCATGGTGTTTCCGATGCTAAAGGTCAAAGGCGAGATCTCATCCAATGACATGTATGACACTTGGTTGTATAGATGGTAGAATACGCTTTGAGCTGCTACCCACCTGATGTGTACAAATTACCAGCCATACATTTAGCAACAAGGAGAAAAGCGACGAAGATTTTAGAAGTGCATAAGAAGACAATTCAATGAAAAATTCTCATGAAATCTCTAAAAAGTTCTAAAATCTTATACACATTACTCGGATGCATTAACATCGAGTTTATCATGATGCAAGATCAAACGATTGCAGAACGATAAGCTAAATACATATGAGTGTCTGAGTGAGTAGAAATCTTGCAATTACCATATGAATTGAGGTCCAACTTGAGAGACGGCCGCTTGCCATCCGGCCGCCCACATCTGTGGCCCTTCCACGGCTATTGCGAATGGCGTGAGAAGTGCAAGGGATAAAATAGATAAGCATGCATAGTAATTCATTCCGCTGACAGAGTTTCCTTTCATGCCCTTCTTTGAAAAGATATTACGGAACACAAATGCCATATTCGATATCATAGCCCCCATGAAACCTGAAAGAAAAGATTCATTAAAACCAAAACCTGTAGAGAATTGCACAAACAACCTCTTCTAAATGCATAATTAACCAAAGCAACAATTGGAAACAAGTGAAGAAAAATGAATCTAGCTAACATGAGAAATAAAAAGACATATCACCATAACCAAATTTAGTTAAACTCATTCTCTTCTTATCGGATCAAATTCAAAGTTCAAGTTCCATTTCGTCGTCCTATATTGGTCTTATTGTTGTCCTCAACAACTAGCCAGAGAAATAGAATGAGGCTATTCTCATTACCAGTCATATTGAAATTGAGCTCGGTAACGGCAGCAAGTGCACATCCACCGATAATCGGAACCAAAGACAGATAGACCGGCACAGGAAAGGTCTCCCCGAGGAGGAATCTGGAAACCAAGACACTGAAAGCAGGTTCACCACTCTTGATGATATGAGTAAAAGACACTGCAACTTTCGACATGCTAACAGTTGCAGCAACATGTCCTATTGTGTGTGCAACAGCAACCTGAAAAGCAAAACCACCATCAAAGTTCATATAACCACCCACTTCAATCCAAAATCCAAGATCTCTTTTATATACAATTTTCTAATCAATAAACCAAAATCTCATATTATATACAATTTTCTCTACTCTATTATCTATTTCCCCTCACATCAATCAACACATGCAAGTGCTTAAGAAACAAAAAGCACATGAGAGCAAACAACAAAAACAAAGCTATCATCAAGAAACAAACAATGAAAATGAAATCAAAAGAAGCACTCACAGGCAACAAAGTCTTCCAAAACTCAAGATCAGTCTTGGGGGCTTCAGCTATCCTAGTGGCCCAAGAGATCAACATCATGAGAGAGCCACAAGCAAGTGAGAGTGTTGATGTGAGCCATGGATAAGGGTATGCATTCAACACCTTCTTGTTATAAATATTGAAAACAACATTCAAAGCCCACCATGTTGCAAAGTAAATCCCAATCTTCACCTTCTTTGCAGCCTCTGATGGACCAGCTGCTTCAATCTCTGATCTATCTGCCTCATATGCACCACACTTCACCAAATCACCATCACCATCACTCTTTCTCTTTCCAACAACCTCAAAATCCTTCTTCACTGACCCAAAATTCACAGCACCAAGGTGGAGTGGTTTGTTCAACGAAACAACATGATTCTGGGTTGGTTTCTTTAACCCCAAAGGAGGTAAGAATAATGAAGATGGTTGAAATGGGGTTGCATGTTTTTGCCTCAAAACAAAACCAGAACCAGTGATCCCTGTACTAGGTTGTCTCAAAGTGCAAATCATCCTCCTTTATTGAAATTGGAATTAAAAATCAAAACTTTCCGACAGGAATCTTAATAGGGTGCTAAGAATTTAAGGAAAACAAAAGAAAAACAGAATTGAAGAGGCCCTGTTATGTATGTGACAGGGTTTATATATGAAAAATGAGAATTGAGAATGTCTCTTTTAATTAAGAGCTTCGCATGTTAATGGCCCTTTTCCTTTGACCTCTGAGATCTTGAAGGGCTTTTTTATGTGAAACCAAATCACTGGAAAGACGAGAAAGGAAGAGCAACTCAATAAAATAGAGATAGAAAATTCAGATTATTTATATGTGAAAATAAAAAAGCAAATTAAATAGTTAAAATGTGAAATTATGATTTAAATGGTCGAATCTTGCATGTTGCAACTTAATCCCAGCAACAAACTTTTAAATTGAGTTTCGATTGGCCACGAATTAATTATTCACCTTCGAACTAAAATATAATGTAGAAAACAAAAATGAAAAATCACTTAACTCATTTTAAGTGTCAAACTCAGAATTATAAGCTATTATAAAATTGAAATTGTAAATTTGTGTAATTTAGTAGAAATTTTATAAAATTATAAAATCCTAATATCAGAAGATTTTGACCCAATTAATATTGTTGAAAAAATAAAAAGGTCTTAAATTTGGAAAGAAAAACAGTAATTTAGAAAATATTTTGCTTCTCTCATATAGGTCTAGAAAATGATTTGAATTTAGTTGGAATTGGCCTAGGGAGCAAAAGGTTTGAGAGGTTTAAACTTTACAAATCTGCAGAATTGCAGCAGAGCTCCAGGGAATCGATTCTACTGCAACAGAGTCGATTCTCTGAGCCTTTTCCTAAAAAAAATAGGATTTCGATCTAAGATGCTCTATATCTTGCTAAGTGAAGTTTTCATCTATTTATAAGCATACATAAGAAGAAAAATCAAATACAACTTCATGCGTGGGACTTATTAATCTTCAGGGCTGCAATTCAAGCTAGTAGTAATTTCTGTCTTATAAAATTAATGAATTAAGTGAATATTTAAAGCCGAGAAATTCCTAATGGTAATACACTCATAAATTATTAATCACGATTTATTTCCTATTAAAATTTTTCAATAATAAAAAATGTGTTTTTTATATTTTATTTTCATTTCATCATTAAATTCATAAGTGTAGAATTATACTCTATTAAAGATGAAATGATATTTTTCTGGCTAAGAAGGAACTAGAATCCTAGACATTAAAAAATTGATTAATTTAACTTTTATATTAGTCTCATTAGGAAACAAAATGAAGGGATATATATATATAAATATATAAATTGAAGGTATGAGATAGAACTATATAAAAAAGGGTATAAGAGATAAATTAAACTTAGTTGATAAAATTATTATTTGAAGGTTTAATTAATGGTCAATGAAGAAGAATTTGGTGTGGGGTGGTTGGTAGAAAGAAAGAAGTGTTGCTGCTTTGTGTTGTTGTGTTTGGCTTTGAATTTTGATTTATTGATTTATGATTTATGCCTTTGAAATAAACAAAGCTAAACTCTTTGAAATCTCAGTCCAAAATTTAATCAAAATGCCCAAAAACCAATAACAAATGTCACGTGCTTTTTCTCAAAACTTGCATAGTGTTTTTTGTTTTTTTCTTAATTAATTTTTGTTGACAAAATATTGGAAACAAAAAAAAAACGCAAAATAAATACATATATCAATTTATCAATATGATCCTTATATTTGACTTATTAAATTTTGGTAAATGTAGGGTGGAGGTATTAATTAATATAACTGTATTATAACTCAATTTTAATTTGGCCTTTTAATTTTATATACGATTTCTATGTACCAATGTAATATTTATTTGGCAATTCACGGGGCGGTTCACTTAATTCGGTTGGCAAGATTCACAGAATAAAAGGAAAAATATGGAATAATGAATTGAGAATTAGGTGAAAATTTATTATAATAATATAATTAAATTTATTTATAGGAATATAATAAAAAAGTTTAGATGAACAAAAAATTATGAACGGTTTATTTAATTGCTGTTGTTTCTTTTCCTGCCTTAAGTTAATGGCTTTGCTCCATAATTTTTTCCCTGCCTTCTTACTTTATTTTTGTTGCAGCATATATTTGTTAAAATTGGTTTTGTAATACATTAGGAATAACTAATGGCTGCTGCCGTATAGTTTAAAAAATAATAATGATTTGCTAAATTGTTAAACTAGTTAATAATGCATTTGAAATAATGGTGGCTGCTGACTATTTGATTATTTTGTTAACTAATTTTTGTTGTTGGATCATCATAATGACTACCTAATAGAAAAAAAAAAATAATAATAATGACTACCTAATTTTGGTCTGCTTAATGCCATTTTATAAATTTATATTGGTGGATATTATAATGAAGATTTTAAAATAGTTATTATATGAAAATTTTATTATTTTGATCATTAAATGATAAAATAAATAATTAAATTTTAATATATTATAAAAATATTATTTTTTAAAAATATTGCTATTTTATTTAAAGTGTAACATAAAAGGTATGAAATGTTAAGGTATGTATTACTTTATTAAAAAATAATATTTTATTAAATATTTGGTTGAACCAATCGAACCAATAAACTGATCAAATCGATAAATTAATAAACCGATCCGTTTTCTAAAATCTTGAAATTAATAAATAATAAGTGATTGACCAAATAAAAAGAAAATAAGTGAAAAGACTAAAATGCATATTTGTTCTAAAGGGATATCCATTATTCTCCATCAACCAGAAAAGGAATATCCACTCTCGATATGAGAAAAGAAGGTTTAATAAAATAATAAAAAAGAAATTTCCCAACAATACCAAAAACAGAAGAGGAGAAGAATGATTTCTCACACATTTGTGTAATCACTAATCAACACAATGATCGAGTTAATTATATAGGTGTATATAAAATATCAAGTACTAAATAAATTATTTATATAAAATATACATTATAATATTTATCAATAATTCTATTTGTACACCAAAATCAGCCACCAAATCAGCCACCGATATATAATACACATCAAAATATAAAATACACACTAAAAACAAGTTAAATTATACATATATTTTGTATTTTTATGTGTATTATACATTACTAACTGATTTAATGGCTAATTTTAGTATACACCTACCATAACTCAATATTTATTTACACTAAGCTTATTAGAGATCTTCTTATTAATTTGACCATGAAACGTGATACTTTATCAGTTTATCATTCTTGCAAATTTCATGTCACCTAAAAAAAGTAAAGAAAAATTGCTGAGAAACGTTACACAGCATCCCTTCCAGAAAGGAGGAACAGACTAACCATTAGCATGAAGTAAGAAATGTTAACACCTTTTCCTTTAACTCTATTTGCTGATTTTGCTCATAAAAAATAATAAAAAATATATTAAAAAAGTTAAGTGACTATGTACATCAACCATAATTTTTACGGATAAAA
Source organism: Stylosanthes scabra (assembly GCA_036250425.1). Taxonomy (NCBI): domain Eukaryota; kingdom Viridiplantae; phylum Streptophyta; class Magnoliopsida; order Fabales; family Fabaceae; genus Stylosanthes; species Stylosanthes scabra. The sequence goes on from JASCZI010151275.1 coordinate 24,902, forward strand.
TCAAGAGACAAAGTATTTAGGTGTTCGAATAGAAATCATAAGTCCGAAATTCTTTTAAAAAATAACATTTTTTTCTATATTTTTTTTTTGTCTTATTCGATCCAAAAACTCGATTTTTGCAACTAAAAAAGCTTTATTTTTCTAAGTTTTTCTTAAAAAATGTACTTTTTATCCAAAAATAATTTTTAAACAATTAAAAATTAAAATTTTTATTTAATTTTTTAAAGTAAATAAATAATTAATTAAACAGGTCAGCCTCTTTAATCCGTCAGGCTAGCTATAAAAAGATCGGACTAAACAATCTCAACCCGTATAAAATCAGGTTTTTTAACCCGTTTAACCCTTATGCAATTATGAAAAAATAATGTAAGAATCAAAATAGGATATGAATAATAAATATGATATGAATAATAAATGTGCATTATATTAAATGAATAAGAAACGTCCGTTTTGAATGTTCACTAAAATTGATTACACATTAAGGAATAACATAACAATGAAACAAAACAGGCGTGTCACGTGAGATTATTTCAGTGATAAGCATTTTTAAATTAATTAAAGTAAAAAAGAAAACAATTGGTTGCTTTTGACTGAAAATTAGTTGGTTACCAAACATTTCTCATTATTATTATCAGACATGCAAAATAACCATCATCATGATGAGAAATGAATTTCAATACAACCATAAAATAAAAAAGAAAGAAAAAAAAAAAAAACCATCTATTCCAATCTGTTGTGATCTACAATTTATATGTTATACACACTCAAAAAGAATGCCAAAATCTGATTATTCACATATTCAAACAGAATACAACGAATATTGGATTTGGTATTGATACCATCTTGGCAACTATAGCTTGAAATTTTTTTCTCAATTTCATAAAAACTTGGAAGAACATTAACAACATCATTCCAACAAGGAAAACAGCTATCTGAAATCCGAAAATATGAGACCCTGCTAGCCAACATGAGAACCAACATGAGATGCGAGTTGCAGAAAGATAATTTTGTTCCCTTTGTTCTTCAGAATTCGACACTTCGAAATGCACAAAGTTTAGAAAAAGGAAAACCAACTTCAGTAAATAGTAATGTGACTAAGTACAATCAAACTAAAAGCACATGTGACTTACTTTGGATTTGAGCCATTTGTTGCCTCAAGTCTCAAATGGCGGCATCACCATGTTCATCCATTTCCTCAAGTATAACATATTTGGCAGCAGAATCTGTTGCAAGATGCTCTGACACACCATTCTCACTTGTATGCCCCTTCTGAAGCTTCTGGTATCTGAAACCAAAAATTAACAGGCAAAATAATAATAATAAGAAGAACATTTTACCCCTTTGTTAAATCAGCTTGGCTTAGTTAAACAGGATAAACAACTGTATGTTAGGGACTGTCACTTGAAATATACATCAGTTCATGACTTACTTGTACCAATTGAATAAACTGACACCAACCATAATAATGAATAGACCAAATCCTTTCAACCAAGTAAACTCATCATGAAAGTATAATACTGCAACCTACATATGAACAGCAAGAAAACATAAGATTTAAGTTCAAGGAGATGTATAATCGGCAACATTGATGCGAAGAAGTGTTTAGATACAAATATGCATTTAAGTTATATAGTTCAGTTATCCAAGTAGAATAATGCATAGTTTATGATAATTACGTAAGAGGTCAAGCTCTTTTAAGATATGGCAACATACGATCGATTGATATTTTTAAGCTTTGCACAACCAATGAATTCGTAAATTAAGCTATTTTGTAAATATGTTGTTTAGAAATATCTGAGCCAACAATAAGAGTGGATGCAACTAGATAATTATATCAGCAAACAAAAATCATTGAAAGGATTGATACCAATATGGTGACAGCCTCCTTTACAACCCCCGCTATTGTGACTGTGACAGCACTAGTTACCGAGACCAGAACATACTCTGTTAGTACCTACGCAACAGGAAATAAAAGATCCAAATGTAGGAAAGATCAGTGGCTAACAATAACTAATGTCTCTAATTAAAAAAAAGTATGTATCTTAAAGAGAATATATAATCCTACCATGAAAAAGGCAAGTGCACCACCAAAAAGCAACAACAAGCAAGTTCGGGCTATGTGCCATGAATTATCAAAGTACTGGTTTTCCCAGAATTTATCCCATGGATCTAATGCAAGCGAAAGAAGTGCAGTAAGCATTGCCATGACTGGAGCCACATAGCTCATCAGGGTAAGTGGATTTTTTAGACCTGAAACAAAAATCATTTGGAAAGGTAAATACTTTTTTTCGCTAAAATATGAAAGCATTGATAAAATTTTAGGTGGAGGAAAAATAACTGAGGATTGAGTGAAAATTTTGGTCCTTAAACTTCACCTTTTTATAACTTTAACAAACCTTGTTGGGGTTGGGGGGTGTTATAACAATTAAATTAGATAAGTCCACTTAGTTGGACAAGTCTAGGTAGTTGGTGTTTGGTAATAAGAACTAAACTAAAAATGTGTATCATGTATTTGGGGATGTAGCTCAAATGGTAGAGTGCTCGCTTTGCATGCAAGAGGCACAGGGTTCGATCCCCTGCATCTCCATAATTATTGTTTTTGTTGTTGTTGTATACAGGAATAAAAAATATTTTTAAACTTAATATCTTCAAAAGAAAACATTTAATTTATGTTAATAATACTCCTAGGATCATTCACTTACTGAAATTTATGGATTGATTGACAAAAACCAACGATGAACATATAAACATCAATCATTTTAATGGAGACTAGTGACCCACTATATAAAGTAAACTGTAAACCTAAGAAGAGTAAATATTTTACACATTATTGCATGCAATTATTCAGTGAACTTACCATAGGATTCTTTCTGTCAATTGGTTTTGCAGTTCAACACGCAGGACGAGAATGAAAAATCAGGTTCGAAACCGGAAAACATGAAACAACATTGTTTAGGGTATAAAGAATGGTTTAAAAGAAAAGGAACATGCTTCAGGTATAATGTAGCTGTAGATAAAGTATAATATAGAAAAAGTGAAATCCAAACATAATACCTGCAGAAGGATCTGAGTCATACACCAGCGGAAGCCAGACATAACAGCAGCAAGCATGACAAGTATGAATCCCAATAATTCAAACTCTGTTTCTTTTGCGACTGCATTATACCAAAGAAAGAAAATCCAGATGCAAGGCTTGAGATCCATATTATAATAAATTATCACCATGAAAAATGAAGGGCAACATTTGTACCTGTTAATAGTATACCAATGGAGATAACCATGATAATGCCTGATAGTTTAAAGCTTGGTGTTTCCAACCTTCCAACATATATTACCAATTAAATGTTAGGTAAGATTAAAATATTATATGCACACATAATTTACGGAGGTAATCACAAGAAATTTACCTGAAAGCAAAAGCAAATAGAAGTAGAAAAATTGGAGCAGCCGATTTACACTGAAAGAGCAAAGGAATGTGATATTGCGATTAAGGAGAGGAAGGATGGTTACTTCCATTAAAACAGGAAAATAAATTTAAAATGAAATTTATCTCAATTAACATGGAAAGAAAATAAATGTCACTTACCATTGTAGCAAATGTGACAGAGATGAAAACTAGAGATGCATTGCTCAGGTTAACATCCATCGCTGTTCCAATAGCAGTTGGTACAACTGTGAAAGGCAAATTCCATCTGTGGCATTAGTTGATAGAAAAGTTAATATTATAGTGGCAGAAATTTTCCAAAACAAGTGTTCTTTCAGGTGGAAGATGAAAGAAAAGAAACAAAATTAATTGAAAAAGTGTCAATTCCAACCATCCTTTTCTAAGATCAGTTCATATTGCTAGCAATTTTGGTGCAATTGAATGTAAAAGTTACACTTAGATCAGCAATTAAAAAGAACTGATTATTAGGTTATCTATTCAACATGTGAACATAGTTGAGCATCCATATATAGCAAAGTTCCAGAAACTAACAGCATATAGAATAAGCATATTTAAGGGTGTGTTTGGGTGCGCGGTAAAGCTCATCCGTCATAATTTCTACCCCGTTTTTACCCCCCAGCCAAACATACCCCAAAATATCTAATATGATGTCTGGAAGAGCTACAACCACAAAGCATTGCAAAGCTAAAGCAATATGAAGAAAAGTTAAGTGATGTAGAACATTTGGCAGCTGTATTAATAAATCAACAAATTATCAGCCAAATGTATTAAAGAATAAGATAGAAGAAATGGGAAGTATACCTCTCCAAAAGTAGTCATTCCAAGACATAACAACACCCGTTTCAAATCTCTCAGACCAAAACCAGGTGATAGATTTTGCTAAAATAGCTTGCATTGCAAAGTGGATGGTATTCATTAAAAAAGGAGCTGGGAACTTTCCCATATGATCTCCTAAAAGAGTTTTATTGTACCTATTCAAAATAGCAGAATGAGAGATAAAGTTAAAAGAATTTAAATTACAAATATCCCTAAGCTAGTAGCAACTGCCAAAGACCAAAGCATAAATAAGGAACTTACAAGGTCAAAAATAGACTGAAAGTGTACCACACAAGTATAAAAAACAATGTCTTCAAGATATTTGCTGCAGAAATAGGATCTTTTGAGCCTTTTACAAAAGATCTAGTATCATCCCCAGGAACGGCGGAGTCAACACCAGTCATTCCCCTTTCCGAGTTGTTTTCAACGTCAAAAGGCACATACTTCCCAGATCCATTATCACTCTGATAATTTGAATCCCCATCCATGGAAACTGTAAAATTCTTTTGCATACTCCTCCTTTGCTGATACTTCAGGTGAAAGCGTCTATCTCTGTCTAAAGATCTGCTTTGCTGCTCGTTCTTTTGAGGAAAAGGCAACTCAAAATCCGAGTCTTCCTCTAAACTAACATCTTCATCCCTGAGTTTCTGCTCCAAATGGACTGTTCCATTATCATCACACCATCCTGAAAATGAAGGTTCTCGACGAAAGCCAGTCCCTATGCTTCCATTGTTGATATCATTGACCTCAGTGAAGTCAACCTCTTCTGAAGAAAATTCACTCTGTACCATCTCCAGTATATTTAGTTACATCCATGACAATGTAGAAATGGCACACAAATCTGTTTAATATCTTCACTTACAAACAAATCCAACATAAGATCATTTGGGTGCAAACACAGCTAGGGCTTTAACTGCTGTTCAGGCATAGGAACACAATTGACTTTGTGCCCTTGGTATATACCGAAATATATTCCTAATCCAATCCAACAGAAGCAACAGCTGCAGAGATCTTAGATTGCCGCTCTATAGTTAAAAACTGACAATGGCAACTTTCGGATTCAGGTGCAAGTCAAAATTTTCAGAGGTGGCGGCTAAATCTGCCAAATTATTATATTCAAATCAAATCTGAATACAAATTTCCAATAAAGAAAACATAGAACAAATACAACTCTTCAAAAAGTTTAGAATTGATAAGATAGCTCCAAATCAGTGTGCCATGGTTATAAATCACAGATCACTGCTTGTGCCAATGGATAAATCGTTTGAATGCAATTTCTTTTTAATGATTTCAACTATATTCTATATACTTGTTCTTGTTATATTTAACCTCTCAACTACTCACTTATCTGCCTAACATCTAAATGCATTGTCAAGCCACAACTACCAAGAGTTCCAAGATTAATAACCAAATTACCATTCCATAATCCTAAAAATAACTAAAGCATCAAGTAAATATTTAATTTATTTTCAGATTTTTTCAACAATTATTCAGAAATCCGCTTGAACTAGAATCAGCTCGCACCTCTCGCTAACCAAACGCGAAGCTCGAAAAACAAAATAACTTTTTTATCAAAAAGAAAAAAAAAATAAAAAAGACTACCGTTTTGGACTAAGATTTAGCTATGAAGAAGCTTCATAAAAATCGAAAGTTCGAGATCGAAGAGATATTTTTGTTGACGGCCACCAAGTAATTTTGGTATTAGAGTGCAACATTGAAGTGTTCATTCATGGAGGAGAGAACTAACCTGGAGAAAGATCTGATCTGAACTACGAGTGCTTCGGATCTGAAACTTGGAACGGAAATGGATCAAAGTGTTAGGATTAGCGTTTCAAGGAACACTGGTAATTGATAAATTGAAATTGAGCAGTGTCTTGCTCAAGAACCAAGCAAAGCTAGTTCTAAGTTTCTTCCACCAAACTATTTGACTTGATTATACCGTCATATTATTTTTAAACTCTCTCCTAAATTTAAAATAATTATATTAAATAATTAAAGTGATTATTATTATTATTATTATTATTATTCAAAATTTTAGTTGATAATAAGCTATAATTGCTCAGCTATAGTATATTTTTTTTTTTGGGTGACTAGCTATAGTAGATTTGTGTGAGTATTATTATCATTGTGATGTTTTTTTTTTTTTGGTAAAACTGAATATTTTTACTTTTAAAAAATGTTGGAGTTGTTTTTCTCTTTTTGTAATGAAAAAATATTTAATGGGAAAAACGAAAAACATAAGATTTATTTATTTTGAGAAGTTATATCATTTGCCATTGTAGGCCTGGAGCTGCTATCTAACAACCCAAAATATCATCAATACTCAGTAACATGCTTAATTAATATAATTAAAATCCCAACCTAACTAACACACTTTAATGGAAAGATTCAACTACCAATTGCTTTCTTATATATATATATATGATTTTTTTCTGGTACCAAGTATTTATTATTAGTATTTAACTTTGATGTAAGATAAGTAAAGAGTTTTGCGTTTTTGAATTCAGGTGTTAAATGTGTTATCAGTTATCACTTCGAAAACAAATTGAATGTGAATTGAGCTAAGATATCAATCGTGTTCAGGAATTTATTTAAGGGTCTAATATTTCTGGGTCTAATATTAACTAATGAAGTTATATGAACCGTGGACACTTGTTTGACATTGTCAAGTGTTTTTTTTTTTTTTTTTTTTTTTTTTTAAT
>JASCZI010151275.1:39517-50025 GCA_036250425.1 Stylosanthes scabra
AAGGACTCAGATCTCTCTAGTAGTCTGTTTCATTGCCCACATTTTGAACAGGTTGACTAGTTGGTTGCACTTATTAGAGTTGTTGGAAGATCTCACAATGACTAATTTGTTGTCATAAGCTAACAATAGTTAAATCCTGATCTTGTTTTTTTCTGGTCCTCTTTTATTTTAAGAGCTAGGACTAGGGCATGATGTTAATGTCAGAGGTTTGGTCCTCTACTAGTTCATTTTCCTCCTTCTTTAACAAGTGATTACTCGTCCTATATAATGTTTTTTTTCTGGTTCATTTGTCTTTAATGTGTCTAAATTCTGTGCTAGCAGAAAACAAGTTCGCAGTGGGAAGTGGAGCCAAAACTGTTTGTATATGCTACTATGAGCAGGAAAACAACTGGTTTGTCCTTGCTTCTTTCATATATTTTGATTTTCCATGTTTATTTCATCCTGGTAATGTAATGATTATGCTTTTCCATATTTTCTTTTGGGCATACCTATGACTTTTCCTGTCTTATATAAGTGCAACAACTGGTTCATGTACTTAACATGCACCTGGCTATAAATTTTTCACTTCTGTAATGGTTACTAATTCACATTGACAAGTCACTGGACTATTATTATATTTACCACTCTATAAGGATAGGATAAGAAAATATAATATAGATATGTTAACAATGAATTGCTAGAAGTAGAATCTGACATTAAAATGGTTTTCAGCAAATTCGAAACTTGTATGTTTTATGAGGTTAAAAGATCATCAAAACATACATGTCTACTATATTTAATTATTAGATGCTGCATGCTGTTTCCTTTTCTTATTGTTTATTTTGTTGATTTGTTTTCTCTCTATTTTTTACAGGTGGGTCAGCAAACTAATCAGGAAACGACATGACTCTTCAGTGACATGTGTCTCTTGGCATCCTGATAATGTTAGAATTCTAACTTTCTTATTCATGTGTTTTAAGACTTTATTGTAATTTTATACTAAATAGAAGCTAGAAGCCTCCTCCTAGGCTTGCTCAGCTTGTGGATGCACTTTCTTTCAATAGATAAGAAAGCTGCTTGTTACTCATGGGTTATTATTATTATTAATCCTCAATATTTCAAATATATAAGCTTTATTATTCTCTATTTTGTTTATAAATTTTTATTTAATCTATTGTTTCATCCAAATAGAGGATGATATAAACCATATGAATGTATGATTCAATCGGGTTGGTCAAAAGGGAGCAGTATTTTGAATTTCTTATGCAACAAAAAAGTATCTGTTGACTAGTTATGTTATATGGAACAGTGTTAGCCATGTTAGTTTAGCAATCCAATGTTAGATCATTGTTTTCTGTCTCGTTTAGAAACCTGTTTGCACTGCATCTTTATTCATTTTTTTGCTGCAGATTCTGGTTGCATCAACATCCACAGATGGAAAATGCCGAATATTTTCCACCTTTATAAAAGGTGTAGATGCAAAGTATGATAACGAAAACTCTGAATATGTTTAACATTCTTATTGTTTTTCATGCTTATCTTATATTATTCATGTTTCATGATGAATTGGTACAGGGATCCAAAAAATGAGTCAAGGTTTGGAGAGGTATTCAATATTAACACTTTTTCCTCATGTGAATTCTTGATAAGCCTCTCTCCTCCCAAAAATCAAGATATATGTCCTTTCTTTTGTTGGTGATGAGGTTGTCAGATTGCTGGCTATGGTATTGACATATTAGGTTTGTTGCTTAGGTATTATCATGATGTAGATAGTTGATGTCCTTCTTCGCACAAATAGGAAGCTGAATATAGCACTTGTGAACATAGTGAATAACCATGACATTAAATTATGTTAATTTTGTATGCATGATGCTGTACATGAATTTCTTGTGAAGTTCATGATAGTTCATATACTATGGATATCCTATTGAGTACTTTTGAGCATTTTGATTCGATCAAATGATTGAATTCTTCTGAAGGCATATATTTGTTTGAGATTATAAGACCAATTGAGTTTTCCTACATATTTTTCTTGTTAATACAATTTTCTCCCATGTATAAGTCATAAAAAGAACAAGAAAATAGAGGAAGCAAGCTGACAGATATTTTGCATTAATGTGGCCTTTGCTTATAGTATATATCTTGTGTAACAGTTAATTGTTCAGCTTGATTTGTCACCATCTTGGACGTTTGGAGTCAAGTGGTCACCAAGTGGAAATACTTTAGCTTATGTAGGTGAGAAGATTCTACTCTCTGGCTTGAAATGCTGGCTAACCAGAATTTTTGTTGCAAGTTTTTGGTTTTGGTTTTCTTTTTCCTTAAGTTAAGATTGCTCATTGTGAGTTCCACTCAGTTGTAGTTATTTTCTTCATGTTTAACAAAAGAAGATTAAGAACCATATAGTTGTGCTGTCAGGTTTTCATAGTGCACAAATATGATTAATTTATCCTTTGCCCTATCTGAATTTCTAAAAGATAACTATTGGGCTCAAATTTATATCAAAGCCATGCAAATGATGCTTTTTTTCATATATCTTTGTGGTGATCTATTATGACCTACTGTATTTGTTGCTTTTTCGCAGGCCATAATTCTGTGATATACTTTGTTGATGATGTCGGTCCTTCTCCTTTGGCTCAAAATGTTGTGTTCCGTGATCTGCCTCTCCGTGATGTGGGTCAGCATCCATTCTTTCTAAAGAATTTTCAGTTTCTCAAGATTTTAGCCAATAATTTGCTGATATTTTCTTGAACTGGTGGATCCTTGTATGATATGTTTTCAGGTGTTATTTGTTTCTGAAAAAATGGTGATAGGTGTGGGATATGATTGCATCCCAATGGTCTTCGCTGCAGATGAAAGAGGAATTTGGTATGTGAAAGTTCAGATATGTGTTTATAAGATTTAGTGTCCAATTTGATCGGGCCAGGTGTCATAGGGGCTGTCTCAACTTGTGTGCAATCTCTTTTCTGTAGGAGTTTTATCAGGTATCTTGGAGAACGAAAAGCAGTATCATCTGGATCAAGATATGGCTCACAGGTAACTAATTTCTTAAAAGGATTGTCCAACATAGCTGTGAGAAACTGATGTTTTGTTTTTTATTACCGACTGAAACCCTTGTGTATAACATTTCCTTGTTGCTATTTTCCGTATGCATGTCATAGTCCTCTTTATGTTGTTAACGTGGGGTTTATCTCCTTTTTATCTAATTCTGTCGTGTTAATCAGTTTTCTGAAGCATTTGGGAAGTTCTATGGCCAAGCCAAGCAGGGAGGGAGCAATGATGCCTCCGAAACCTCAAGAACACGCGGAGTTGTTCATGAAAACTGTATAAAGTATGCATCTCCTTTGCGACCTTCTTCATGAGACTCTCATTTAAGTTTCATGTTGGGGACTTGGTGCTACCCATATATTTTATCTCATGTATTTATAAACTGTATTAAGTTCATCGATTAATGGTCGGCTTTCTGGGATTGTAGTTCTATCATCCCTCTTAGCAGGCAAGGGACACAGATAAGGCGTTTCAGCACAACAGGTTTGTGCAATGTAGATGGTCTTCCAAATTTCTTTTCTTACTTTTATAATTCCATTCTCAGATTTGATTCAGCTACATTAGCCAAAACCCTAAAGCATGCTCCTCTAAACTGCAGGGTTGGATGGAAAACTAGTTATGTGGGATTTGGAAACTGAGCAAGATCTTTTGGAACTATTAGTTCATTAGTGACTTGTCTGGATTTGGTGCCAAATATCTCTTAGGTGATTGTCGCGTGCAGCATTATTATACCATGTAGATTAATTTTTTTTTTTAATTTCAATAAAAGAATATCCAGCATTATCATGCAATATAAAATTGTTATAGTGAGATATGTGTTAGTGAACTATGCCAAGACCTTTGATAACAAGAAGATGAAGGTTTCTAAAAGAAAGTTATATGTAGTATTATTATTCTTGTGTATTTTTTTACAATTATGTTTCTTCTAGGAGCGTGTTAACTACTTTACTATATTTTTCAGTTATTATCAAGGTTTACATTGTGTAAAATAGAAAGGCTCGTAGTCTTTATAAGCATGAGTCTATTCTTATTTCTTGAGCTATTTTTGAAGTAAGCTAGGCATTCGTTATTTCTTATATGGTACCATAGCTAATTTAAAATATAAAAAAAAAGTTACTGGGCACCTTCACACAACACAATCAAGTCTTCTACTTTGTCTAAAATAGAAAACTTGATAGCTCGATAGCAAGACAATCCTATCATAATTAAGATATTTTGTGACAATATTCATCTAAAAGAAAAATTAGAAGAATGTTATCTTTTACAAATTTTGATTGTCTATTTATTTCTCTTTAGAACAAATTTTTATCATATTTTTCTATCAAAGATAATTTTGAGCAGCGCATATCGGTCCGCTACAGATCATGTACTCGTATAGAAGATGATTATGTTTTGTCCAAAGAAAAAAAAAAAGTAAAGAAGATAATTATGTGATTTTATAGACATAACATCCTGAATTATAATTAGGGATAATTGTACTTCAATTGGAATGTTAACACGTGTGTTATATAAAATGAAAGAATAATGCAGATAAAAAGGTAAAATAAGGGGAAGAAATCAATATATATTGAAGCTTGATCAGTACTGTAACAATGTAAGATAATAATTAAGGAATAGATACATATATTAGTGAGGATTAATATTAGGCAGCGCACAGGCAGCGCACCATTGTGTTCAGTACTACATCAATTATGTGATTATATATGAATTAATAAGGTCAAGCCAAGTATTTAAGATATATAACCTAAGACGATCATACACACAGAAAAATAGCAACATTAATTAAGAATATGAAATGAGGCAGCTGGGTATGTAGGCTCAAATTAATTAAAGACCCAACCTCAAATCCAAAGTGAGTGTTGAAGAAGAAGAGCAATGGTAGTGTTGTTGATCAATAGGAGCAGGCAAATTCAGGTCAACAGGGAGAGGGAGTGTTAGCGTTGATCCATCATTACCACTCTCACTCTCAGCTTTCTCCCAATGACACCTCTTGTGTCCACCTAGAGCCTGTCCTGTGGAGAACACCTTCATACATATGCTACACTTGTGCCCTCCTCCTCCGGCAACGGCGGCGGCGGCGTTGTCGTCCTCGTTGTCACCATGCGTGAGGAGGTTGATGTTTAGTAAATGATGATGATCATGGTGGTGGCGTTGGTCTCCTCCTCCCTCGGCGGTGGTCCGGGTTATGGCGAAGCATCCCTTGACATTCTTGTGACTTGCTCTGTGCCCACCAAGTGCTTGATGAGATCCAAACACTTTCTTGCAACTGGAGCACTCAAACCGCTCTTCTTCCTCTTTGCAATGAGAATTGATTCCACACTCCACATTGTTCTCCACTTTGTTGGACTCATCTTCTTCTCTTTTAGCCTTCTCCCTCCCACTACTCCTCGCTAGCAAAAGCAGACACGTGGCAACCTCGTGATCCTCCGGCGTGAGGCCGCGAGTCTTGTCTTCTTCTTGAGATGGTGGTTTTGATCTGATGAGATTCGGGGGAGGATTAATGCCTCGCCACTGGCGCTCAGGGTGGCACCGCATGTGGCCGAATAGAGCCTTCCATGACCAGAATTTCTTGCCGCACTCGGTGCATGGACGGGCGATCTTTGGTGCCTCCTCCGCCCCCGCCGCCGTATCTGGCTTCTTGTATCCACCACCACCACCCTTATTACCTCCTTTCACCACCCCTTCTTCCTCCATTATGCTTATCAATTTGGTGCTCTTCTTCTTTCTAGGTTTGCGTATCCGAGTAAGAGATGATGATGATGAAGAAGAAGATGAAGCTGCAAACTCAACACCAACACTGCTACCAACCGCAACCAAGCATGCATGATCTATGTCGGGAGGACAACCTGAATGAGCAGAGATGGAGGAGTAGTTGTTAATGTCGTTCATGTCGTCGTTCATGGCATGGGCTTCACAAATAGGAGTTGTTGTTGCAGTAGTTATATTGCATGTAATATTTGTATGTAGTATTTCTTTCAAGTATGGAAATGGAGACAAAAGGCATGTGCACAAATTCCCACTCCTCCCTGGCGGTTACTGGCAGTTCCTGCAGCTCTCTCACACTTTTGAATTGGCAGTTTCTTCCTACTTTCATTATTATTTCATTTCTCTCTCTCTTTTTGTTTTTTGTTTTTTGTTTTTTTTTTTTTTTCAATTTCCTTGTTTAATTTGTTGGTGTTTATTAACGCACGTTGGCTTTAAGCATTTATATACTGATTTTAAAAGAAAAATACCGGTATAATTTTTTTATTTGAAAAATAAATATATAGATAAAAACAATGATAATTAAATCATGAGATATTATACATACTAGTGTAATCAATAGGCACTTTCATTTTTTATTTATTAAATGTGAAAAATGTTAATAAGGATGAAATTAGTTGAGATACTAACTTGTTCATAATTAACTAAAGGTTTGGATTTAAATCTTAAAACAATTTTTCTTTGATGAATATTATATACAATGAAGGATATTTTAGGGAAAAAAATGGATATCAACCTTTCCAAAACTATTATGATGTCAATGTATATGGAATTGTAATTGTTAATTTTTATATACTCAATTTTTTAATTGTACCTGTTAAAGCACAAAAATGTATTTTTTTAAAAAAAAATTGATGTAAAATGGAAATGAATGAAATTTATTTATTTAAATAAATATAAAAGCTCGATTGTTTAAGAGTTTTAAGCTACTTAAATCAATTTTCTATTTTTATATTATTTTTTATATTATATTTAGGTGAATATTTATGTACAACTAACTCTATATAAAGTTGACATTTTAAATATCTACCTTATATTTATATGCCTTTTCATAGATGTTAATGCTATATTTATAGTTAGTCCAAAATAATTAGTTGGATTCAATTCACTGTACTACCCCAATTTAATTGAAAGCAATTAAGTTTCAATTCAAATGATCTCAAACTCTAGTGAATGTAATTATATATACTTCAATTGACTCCTCCACTTAATTATTATAATTAGGACTTTGTGTTGGTAACATTGAATTTGGAGTTGCATCTAGTGATGAGTCGCATAGAACAACTCAATTCTTTTTTATGTTTTTTTTTTTTAACATCAACTTCGATAAGTTTATTGGTTAACTAGTAAGTGTTAAAAATTTAAATTCTGTTTCTGCATGCAATAATTCATTGACAAATCACAAATAGTATTTGTCATTTAAGCTAGAAATACCATGAAAAAAGCAAATTATTTTTTTTAAAGTAAAAAAAAAACTATTTATATTATGACTATAATTACAGCAGCAATATTTAACACACATATAATATACATAAAGTATGGAAATAAGTGAGAAATCATGTGAGTTCTATCAAATTTTTATTTTTATTCACCAAAAAAAAATTATTTTTATTTTTTCTTATCAAATATCAAATATAGATAACATAACATAATGTAAGAGTGCTCAGAGTGTGATAGAGTTGCCAATTGCCATGGCACACTCTTCTACGTAACTCTCAATCCAATCATATTCATAATCCTCATCTTCTTATTCTTATTCTTCCTTCCACACTCTTCTCTTCATGCTCTTTCTCTTCAAACTCAATAATCATGTCTGCAACAACCGCCGCTACCGCCTCCACCTCCGAATCATCCCATGTCCACGTGGCACGTCACCGTTTGGCCACTCTCACCGCTCACCTCCTTCCTTCTGTGGACTCCATCGCCCCCGAGGAGGACCACCTCCGGCCACTCCAGCTGTCCGCTCCGGCGACGGCGACGAGCCTGAAGGGGACACTGACTGTGGTGGACGAGAGAACCGGTAAGAAGTACCATATTCAGGTGTCCCCCGAAGGCGCCGTCAAATCCACCGACTTCAAGAAGGTACCTTCATCACTGCAATCAAAAACTCCAATTTATTCTTCTCAGAAAGAGATTCTGAAAACTTGTTAGTAGAATTCGGCTACTCCGCTTTAAGTAACTCTGACTAGTTCTCCAGCCAAAACTGATAGGAAGAGGACATGAACGATTATATATGCATTTTGCTTTAGGCTTAAATTCTTTCTTTTGAGGATTAACAAGAATCGAACTTTAGATCTTTTGTATAGAAACTCTATACTATGTCATGAAACCACTCCTCTCAGAAAGTGGTATGAGGAACCAACCTGGTTGGTCAAGTGGTTAGTTCTCTGCTTAAGTTCGAATCCCGCCTTGTGCATGCAGCAAACCCTTAAATGCAGCTTAGATCCGTGATAGATTAGTCCTTTAGCTGCCCCGGCCGGGTTTGGGGATATCATGGAAATCAAAAAAATAAAAAGAAAGTGGGACGAGGGTTAACGTGAATGTTTATAGAAGGAGGAAGAGGAAGTGGAAGCTGTTTTGTACTATTAATTAAATTTTATTTATGTATTTGTAGATATCAGTTGGAAAGAATGACAAAGGATTGAAACTTTATGACCCTGGTTATTTGAACACTGCACCTGTTAGATCAACTATTTCTTATATTGATGGTGATGAAGGAATCCTTAGATATAGAGGCTATCCTATTGAGGAATTGGCACAGAAAAGCACATATATGGAAGTAGCATATCTCATAAGTAACTTCTCTTTTCTTTTATTTCCTTTTTCCCCTGTGATTTGGCATAGCATTGATTTAACAATGTTTTTTACCTTTTTCTGTGTTTGTATAGTGTATGGAAATTTACCTTCTGAAAGTCAGTTATTGGATTGGGAGTTCGCTGTATCACAGCATTCAGCTGTACCACAGGGAGTTTTGGTGAGCCTTCTGGTTTTCACTTTTCAGTTAATGAAAGATTCTGGATTGTTAGATTTGTAAACAACTGATTCGTGTTTTATTTTTATGTTTTTGTAGGATATCATACATTCAATGCCACATGATGCTCATCCTATGGGTGTGCTTGTTAATGCCATGAGTGCTCTATCTGTTTATCATCCTGATGCTAATCCTGCTCTCAGAGTAAGTAACACAAAACAAAACAGTTTCCCAACTTTTCAGCTGTTAAACATTTTTCCATCCAACTCTGACCATTTCTTTTAAAACCCTTTATCATACTTCAATGCAGGGTCTTGACGTTTACAACTCAAAGCAAGTGAGAGATAAACAAATAGCTCGGATTATCGGAAAGGTTCGGTCACTCCGATTCTCTCTATTTATTGTCACACTCTTTTAAGTTTTACTTATGGTGTGCTAAATTAGTCATTGATTTATTCTGAGTGCTACCTGCACAGGTTAAGTTAGTTTCTGCCAAGGTTCTTGTGTAGCATTCATGCAATTCTATACTTATTTGAAATTTGTCCTATTTCATCTTTGGCAATACCATTTTCCCT
This sequence comes from Stylosanthes scabra, assembly GCA_036250425.1. Lineage (NCBI taxonomy): Eukaryota > Viridiplantae > Streptophyta > Magnoliopsida > Fabales > Fabaceae > Stylosanthes > Stylosanthes scabra. The sequence continues at coordinate 48,851 of JASCZI010151275.1, forward strand.
TTGTTAATGCAGATAACAACAATTGCTGCAGCAATTTATCTCAGAATGGCAGGACGGCCACCTGTGCTTCCATCCAATCAACTTTCTTACACAGAGAACTTCCTATACATGCTTGATTCTCTGTATGTCTAACTGTCTCGGATGATTGGAACTGATTTCTTCATTTTGATTTATTTTCCTTCAAATCTTTGTGATCTCATTATTTTGATTTTTCCCTTAAATATAAAAATCTAAATCCTGTCAATAGCATTGTGATTTATTGTCGATGATAGAATGGTAGTAACATACTAGCTGATTTTGTTATGGTGAAGCTATGTCAGCATAGAATATGGCTGAAATTAAATTTCCAATGTGTTTAACTTCAGAGGCAACCGCTCATATAAACCGAATCCCCGGCTAAGTCGTGCACTGGACATTATTTTCATCCTACATGCTGAACATGAAATGAATTGTTCCACATCCGCTGTTCGGCATCTTGCATCAAGGTAGACATATTCCGACTTAAGCCAATATTCATGCTATTACACCATATTGAATGAGCTACGACAGTGGATACAATTCTTTTCTAAGCGATTTTCTCAGCAAAAGAAATCATACTGTCCTATATTGATTGATGTTACCTTATTTGCAGTGGTGTTGATGTATACACTGCTGTTGCTGGTGCTGTTGGAGCTCTATACGGACCTCTTCATGGTGGAGCTAATGAAGTAATATAACTGATTGATGAGATTCCATGATCAATTTATTTTGAATATTTCTTATTTGGGAAAAAAATAATGAGGTTGTAATATATGAAAACGCTTGACATTTGATTTGGCAGGCTGTTCTTAAAATGCTGAGTGAAATTGGAACCGTTGACAAAATTCCAGAGTTCATTGAGGGTGTTAAAGCAAAGTGTGTATTATTATTAGTATTATTTTGTTGATCTTCCTTTTTCTTGTATATTAGTTTCTACTTTCTAACTAGGAAAAAAAGTTGATGCATAATGACATGCTCTTTTGTGCCTTGTATTTTGTGTTTTGGATGCTACTCCTCCAGGAAGCGAAAGCTTAGTGGTTTCGGACATCGGGTTTACAAAAACTATGATCCCAGAGCAAAGGTCCTAAAGAGACTAGCAGAGGAAGTGTTTTCCATTGTTGGCCGGGATCCTCTTATTGAGGTGTTCATCCTTTAAT
>JASCZI010151276.1:18208-37800 GCA_036250425.1 Stylosanthes scabra
AAAAGTATGTCTTCAAGAAACAACCGTCCAAATGAATGAGAGGTCTGCACCCACTTTTAAACCCTTTTTTGCAGGCATCCAAACATACATATATCTTGTCAAACACGGGGAGGGATTGGGGGATCGGAATCACTTCCAGCAAAGCACTGGAGCTCGGGTTGCTCTTCACTAACTCAAACGTGTAGCCTCGCAGCTTTGCATATTGGTCTTTCTCACTCCCAATTATTCTCTCCCTAGCTTCTCTTAGTGCACGATACACCATCTTCTCATGGGCCGTGACATTGAAGTCTTCCTTGATAAAAGCCATTGCTTCTGTCTTGTTCATGTGGGGGTGGATGTGCAGCCTCTTTTCGATCTTTCTACTTAACCAGTGTTGATCCGCAGCTCCACTCCCCTCATCCCGTGCACATGTTTGCTCACTCCGGTATGTCTTCACTTGGAAGCAACCTAAGGTAGAATTCCAGGAGCAATGGGCCAACCATGGGCAATCATCAGCCTTGCACTTAACCCTCACACGAACCTTATCATTCTTCTTCCAATCTGGATGCCTGCCCTCAGCAATGAACTGATCCTTCACCACATCCTTGAAGCTCTCAAGGGTGGCAAACTTTGTCCCAATCTCGAAGTGACCTTGACCAAAACCATACACTGCATTGAACTCTGGCCATTTATGCTTTGAAAACTCACCATCAGAGGACACGGGCGTATGCAGAGTCCCACTTGCATACTCATATGCATACTCTTCCTCACTAGAAAGCACTTCTGATTGGTAAAATTTGACACCAGCATTCACACTTGGGCCAGGGACTCCTTCATCAGCAGGCCCCTCCTCAACATTCACACTAGGGCCTCCCATGGCAGCCTTGGGCTTTGGCCCAACCTTTGGTCCAGTAGCACCTTTTTTAGCTCCTTTCTCACACCCCTTATTCTTCCCATCTTTCTTCATTCTCAATACTCCCTTCCCTTTTTCCCCAACATTAGAAACTGACTTCCTTCCCTTGTGTTTCGGATTGGCACTCTTAGATTTCTGGCTACACTTTCTGGAGCTTCCTTCCACCTCACTATCAGTGTCGTCATCTTCACTTACAAACTTTGGCGGCCTATATAACTCGTCCTCCGCACTCTCGTATCCCCGTCATCTGTAGATGATGATGAGGAGTCCTCCTCATCTATCACAATAGCTTCAGCCTCCTGGGCAGGAGATTCTCAACAGGGTGGGGCACACTAACCTCATGTTCCACATATATATGGAACTCTTCAGAAAGCCCAAAGTTTCTCAACACATTCTCCCGCATAGCATTTATCTCTTTATCCCCCAGTAGGCGATACAGCCCAGACTCTAGATTATCATCTGCTACATCCAACCAGTGCAACTTCTTCTTAGTCTTGTAGCCTAACTCATCTTCCAACAGCTTTACCAAATCCAAAAAGTTCACTAAGTCGAGATCCATCCGGTCAAACTTCTCAACCGAGCCACCTTCGTACACCAGTATACCATCCGCATTCGGCACCAAACTACCACCAACGTGAAAAACAGGCACCGCAAAAACGGTTTCCATCTGCATCATTCACAAGAAAAGCCCGAATGAGAAAACCCTAAACCCGACAGGACCCCCTCAGCGCAAAAATAGAAATCAAAAAGCTTCCTCCTAACCACATTGCCGATTACAAGCTACCTATTGCATGCAACTGGATTTACGCAAGCTATCGGTTGATACCACATAGGAGAAGGCAGAACAAGTCAGAACAAACTAACCTTTCCTCTGATCGGCGATCGTTGGCAACAATCAGCTGCCTCCGGCCAGATAGCGACTTCGAAGCTCTCACTGCGTGCGACCTCTATGTTGAAAACAAGTGGGTTTACTTGGAACAGAGGGAATGGAAGCGTCTTCGTCAAGTGTTTGGGCAGGGCGTAAATAATGGGAGTAGCTGGGGGTTCTTAGGGAATGAATTGGGGACACCATATTAACGGCGTCGTTTTGGTGCTGCCCCAACAACGTTGTCCAGCCTGGCAACGTTATGCCAGCTAGCCTCCGTTTCATGCCACATCAGCTTCTTTCGTTACGTTTTTTGTCTTCAGTTTAACAGAGAGCTCCACGTGTCCTGTTTTTAAAACGGTGAGGGACTTGGGGGTATTTCACAGAGGTGGAGGTCAATTTCGTCCAAATTTTAAAAGGTCGGGGACGATTTTGTCCTTTTCCCTTATTAATTTAGTCGCAAGGAGACCAAAAGGGAAATAAACTGAACCCTAGGTAGCCCTCGTCGAAGAAAACTCTCGAATCAGAGAGGGAACTGCCACAGCTTCAAGAGGAGACTCTGGCTTATTAAGTTATTATTAAAAAACCATACTTCAAATTCTCCATTGAAGGAAGGTACACAGAATTCAAGCTACAAAAACAGAACTGTGTTCTCCACCATATTGGGTTGGTCTGTCACCGTTGCTGCTTCCAACCACAATGGTTTGTTCCATTCTTTTCTGTTCCTTTTTCTGAATCAACGTAGTTTTTTTTTTTATTGTACTCTGATCACAGTACTAAGATGGCAAATTTAGGTTTTTTCTTTTACAATTGGTTGCAGGCTACCCTTGCCGATTCTTTTCTTGCTGACCTCGATGATCTTTCTGACAACGAGGCTGAAATTCCTGTGAGTATAATCTTCGATTTCTTGTAATTTTTTTTCTTAATTGTCTATCTAGCGTAGGTTTTTTTATTTAGTAAATTTAACGATTGATGAACGATGTGGTGTCTCTTCTTTCAGGAGGATAATGAGGTCGATGCAGCGGATATGGAAGAAGATATCGATGGGGACCTTGCTGACCTAGAGAATCTCAACTATGATGACTTGGATAGTGTTTCCAAGTTGCAGAAAACCCAGAGATACATTGATATTATGCAGGTTAGTTTGTATTCAATAGTTTCTGTTATTCTGCAGCTGTGGAAATTGAGCAGAATTGGGGAATAGATCTCTAGGTTTTAATAGTTGACATTGCATTCTTGATTCTTCTAAGCTTTTGTTTAATTGCAGCTGAAGCTTTTGATCTTGTCATCTTTTTGCCCCTTAAACCCTACTACTTTAAGTGTATATTGATATGGACTTGTAACTAGGATTAACATTATTGTATTATGTCAGAAAGTGGAAGAAGCCCTTCAAAAGGGTACAGAAGTGTCAATTCAAGGAGTAGATTTAGAAGATGATCCTGAATACCAATTGATTGTGGAATGCAATGCCCTGTCAGTTGACATAGAGAATGAAATTGTGATTATCCACAATTTTATACGTGACAAGTATCGGTTGAAATTTCCAGAGCTTGAGTCACTGGTTCATCACCCAATTGATTATGCACGTGTTGTTAAGAAGATAGGAAATGAAATGGATCTTACTCTTGTTAATCTAGAAGGGCTGTTGCCTTCGGCAATTATCATGGTTGTCTCGGTTACAGCATCAACTACAACTGGCAAGCCTCTACCAGAAGATGTCCTCAGTAAGACAGTTGAAGCGTGTGATCGAGCTCTTGCTCTTGATTCAGCAAAGAAAAAAGTTCTTGACTTTGTAGAGAGTAGAATGGGGTATATTGCACCTAATCTTTCTACAATAGTTGGGAGTGCTGTTGCAGCTAAACTCATGGGGACAGCTGGTGGTCTAGTAGCTCTATCAAAGATGCCTGCCTGCAATGTTCAACTTCTAGGTGCCAAGAAAAAGAATCTTGCTGGGTTTTCCACTGCAACATCTCAGTTTCGCATAGGATACATTGAGCAAACAGAAATATTTCAGTCAACACCGCCTCCTCTTAGGATGCGAGCGTGCCGACTCCTGGCTGCAAAGTCTACACTTGCAGCACGAGTAGATTCAATTCGTGGGGATCCATCTGGGAAAACTGGGAGGGCTTTCAAGGACGAGATCCACAAAAAAATTGAGAAGTGGCAGGAGCCCCCTCCTGCTAAGCAACCGAAACCGCTTCCTGTTCCTGATTCTGAGCCTAAAAAGAAGAGAGGTGGTCGCAGGCTTAGGAAGATGAAAGAAAGGTTATCATAGTTTTAAACTTTCCTATACTGAATTTTCAGGTTGCAAGGCCTTACTTTTTGTTTTCCTTTTATATTGGATTCATGACCTTGCAATTCTTATGACAGGTATGCAGTAACAGACATGAGAAAGTTGGCCAACAGGATGCAATTTGGTGTTCCTGAAGAGAGTTCTTTAGGTAATTTTTACAAAATTTCACTTGCATACATCACAATAATCTAGGTTTAATTCTAAGTATAGTAAAAGTTTCAAACGAATACTGCTCTGGCCAAATAGCCCTGGAAGTGTAACAAGATTGTGAATTCTAATCTATGATGGTTATCGATATGGCAGCTATGGTGGCTATTAAATGTTGGCAACATTTAAAAGGTGCAGCTAAAATTAAAGTCACACTTTTTTACTATTTGGTAACACTTTTTATTTTGAAAATAGAAAGAAAGAAAAATTTAAACAATGTGATTAAATTAGAAGTGTTGCCAGATAGTAAAAAAGTGTGACCTTAATTTTAGCTATGCTATACCTTTTAAGAGTTGTTAAAGCTTTATAGCTACCACCATGTCCACTATAATGATAGCCACAATAGAATTCACCTCACTATATATAGTGCTGAATGTAGTATAAAAGTCGCTGGAAATTTAGTTTTCTCTGTTTATTTTGTTCTCCAAGTATTGTGACCTTTTGAAAATGATTTGTTGCTTTCGCATTATAGGGGATGGTCTGGGTGAGGGTTATGGAATGCTTGGTCAAGCTGGCAGTGGCAAGCTTCGTGTGTCGGTTGGCCCCAGCAAACTTGCTGCAAAAGTTGCTAAGAGGTTAGCCCTTTTAGATGCCTTCAATTGTGTGCATGTAGTCTTGTTTTAGTTATTTGATTGTCATTTGTCACTAGACACTGAATCCTCGTTCTATTTATCTGACTGATCAGCTATGTTTCTGATGGAATATTTTATTTATTTATTTATCAGATTCAAGGAAAAGAACTATGGCAGCAGTGGTGCTACATCTGGTTTGACCTCAAGTCTGGCATTTACACCAGTTCAGGTTAGTGATGTTAGAAAAATGTAGAGGTAAACTCATTGTGCGAGATGAGTATTTCTAATCTCCTTAAGATATAGTTAAAAAAAAAAAGTAAAAAGGTAACACATTGTTCCTGCTGATTTTATCCTGTTCTTTTTTTCCATAACTAGCTACAAATTGTAAATTGCATGAGATGTTTACTGAAAGCTATTAATGGAAATGTCAAAAAGCGTGAGAAGCTATTAATGATGAGGTTGATAAACTGATATGGAGGTGTAAGGTGTTTGGCCACTAGAGAAGCTGGGAGAGCAGGAGTTATATAACTATGCATGGCCCTGCATGTATAGTTTCATGTTTTTCCTACATTTTCTTAAATGTACTCTGTATGCCATTATGTGACTTTGCTCTGCCTTCATTATTAGCATAACTTTGCTCCCTTGAAATTCGATTATCATGCATCTATTTGATGTTGGTTGAAGTGAAGGATTCCAGATACATGCAAATAAATAACTCACTTCTTATCTGTAAAAAATTTGTGTGAAAGTAGTGTACTCTTGTCAGGCCTCATGAACACCCTTTTTATTATATGTGTGTGTGTGTGTGTGTGTGTGGTCACTCTTTAGCATGGATGATAGGCTATTTGATCTTAAGCAGAATAACTCAATTATAGTTTATTAGTAGACACCAAATATATATATTTGATTATTGAAGTTTAAAATTCTTGTTCAATATTGTTTGCAGGGGATTGAGCTGACGAATCCACAGGCTCATGCACACCAACTTGGTAGTGGAACTCAAAGCACCTACTTCTCTGAAACCGGGACCTTCTCGAAGATCAAGAGGACTTGAAACCCTGCACCATTACAAAGTCTTTCTGTCTCTCTAAATTGTTGCTGCTACACTAGGAACTTGTTGATGCGGATGGATGTTAACTAGTTAATTTCATCTCCAAGCCCAATTGGGAGAGTTACCGTGAATGTGACTTTGAAATGCTTTATATTGGAGATTGAATTTGGCTAAATATGGGAAATTTGAATTTTTTTTCTCCTATGCTTAAGGATGTTGCTTCAGTTTTGGGTTTGAAACGCCATCACTGGAGTAGCATTAGCTCTGTGATGTACATCATGGGAATCGTATTAGTTAAAAGTTGTAGTTTCCCCCCAAATGATATTTGTATGTTATTTAAGGATTAAATCACAAAATATAATCATAAAATAATTTTAAACGGACAAAAATAACCCTGAAAGTATTTCGAACGACAAAAATGCTCTTAGAAAATAGGAGTAAAAAGAGTTGGCATTACCATAAAATAATTACCCCTAAAATTATACCTTTCTTAGGCAAGGTAAAATTGATAGAGGAAATTGTCATGTACGACCCTTTTTGAACATGGACATTTTATCGACACACGTATTGTATGTTATTATTTTTTTAAAAAAAGGAACAATTTTGGAACAATTTTTTTTCCAGACATATTTGATATCTAATTATTAACATGTATTTATGTGTTTAATTTAATTTTTAATTTATATTTTTAAGTTTAAACATAAATAAATTCAAATATAAATATTGATTGATTTATTAGTTAAAAAATATTGATAGGTTTTCATATTATATTATATACGTGTGATTGTCCGGTAATTCACTTGTATGTTGAGGTGAAAATCTTCTTCTCTGAGCGCCCTATCACCCTCAGTCCTCACTCCCTGTAACCCTCATTTCTTTTCGGTCTTGAGAAATCGGAACTCAGAGCCGTCCTCTTCATTGAATTCTGAGTCTACTTCATCCATTTCTGTTCCCTTCTTCTTCCTTTCTTCCCTTCACTCTGCCTGCCGCCACTTCCCATCATTCCACCCACCTCCGCTGTCGCAAGCATCAAGAAGGTGGGTTTGTGCGGCAGAGTGTGATGAAGCGGAAATTTGGAGGAGGAAGGAAGCCCACAGGGACTCCATCGCTGGCTTTGTCATGTCTTGTCGTCGTCTGCTCACTTCTTGGCGGTGCCTCTGTTGTCCATAATATCTACAAACCCAATCTTGTAAGCTTCTTTCTTCACTTTCACAATTTGCGTGTGTTTTCACTTTTCATTTTCAAATGCTTCATATTTCTCATAATACATAAAAGGACTTTGTTTACTTGCTTGAATTCTACACTAAATAGATCATGTTTACTTAGTGTAGAAGGTGAATTTTAGAGGATCTAAATCTATTTTTTATGGTGTTGTTGAATTTTCTTTTTTTAATCCATATGTAGACATTACCTCCGGTTGATGAAATTGGTGGGACCAAGCAGAAACTAGATGAGAAAGAATGATCATCTCTTTCTTTATGTGGATTCTGTTTCATTGGTGTGAAGATGACCAAAATTTTTGGGCCCAAGTTTACTTTCTGTGCCAGTAAGTCTGAGATACAGTTGTTCTATTTATATTGTTTCTTTTTTTATAGTACTAGTTTGATGGAGAAGTTTTGTTTATCTTAATCTTGTTTTTAAGGAGCGTGGATTAATGTATTAAGGATGAGAACTGTTCTTCTCTAGCCATAGAAACATTTCAATGTATTTTTAGAACTTGGTCTACTTTCGAAAAGAAATAAGCATTATTCTTGTTATGATTATTTTGAATTCTCCTCTGTTTATATAGGTTTTTGTGGAGTGTTTCGAATTTTGTATCTCCATCTTTTCCCATATATAAACATAATATTGTGCAATTTCATACTTCATATATAGAGTGGATACCCCACATGTAGAGTCTATCCCAAATGGACAATAGGAATCTTTAATTTTGTTCCATGAATTGGTTCTAGCAGAGAAAATACCCAAATAGGTTAACACACTATTTATAGAGACCTTACTCCTTGCAGTGACTATTATGTAGAATGTAGTCATCATTGGTCATTATCATACCTTAAACCACCAGCATGAAGTTGTTGTGGTTTGCAATTGCCTCTCCAAGGAGAACTTGAGAGAACCTTAAGGTCTTGTGAGGACAGGTTGATGGATTCCACGAGATGAGAGGTGTGCTTTTTCACCATTAAGTTCAAGGAGAAGTCTACAATGGACCAAGTTCATGGTGGACCAAGTAGAATATTCTCAAATGGGTGGTTGTGATTTTACAATGAATAATAAAAATAAAATATAGAAAAAATTTCAACCACTCATTTGAGAATATTCCACCTGGTTCATCATGAATCAAGTCCACCTTAGACAAAGCCTAAGTTCAAAAACCAATATGAAGCCCTTGCACAAACATAGAATTTTAGTATAGAATCTTAGTGTCAGGCGTCGGCATGTTGATAAGGTAGAGGAAGCTTATGATGAGTATTCATGTGTTTACATTACATCTACCCATTTTGCTTAATGTTATGGTTGGTTGTAGCTAGATCAAAATCTTATTTTGAGACGCGGATGTTTGAGATAAGACAAAGCCATTGCTTAGATATGATCTTGAATTGGATAAGAGATTGAGAGAATTGTGGGTTCTTATATCTCCACAAATTAGTCTTTGCCTACTACTTTGATCCTTTGCCTCTTATATGATTGGTTTTATAATGGAGTGGGATCGTAATCTTCTTGAGTTTATCAATAGGGCAAGTCAAGCATCCTTAGTAGTTAATCCTGTTATTATATATATTGTTCTTCTAGATAGATTCACCATTACCACAATTTGGAAATTTACTGCGGTTCAATTCCGTCACTGACTCAGAAGAAGCGATTGTTAAATGAAGTAAAGGGAAATGCGGATTTGCTGCATTGCATCTTGTTTTTTCAAAAATGGATGTTAACTAGTTAGTTTCATCTCCAAGTCCAATTCGGAGAGCTTTCAGGTGCGGATGTGATTGTGAAACCCCTATTGTGTGTGTGAATGTGTCGGAAAAATATCTTCTAAAGTTGTTAAATTTGTAAAGTGATGTTTTAATCATTTTTTTTTTTTGTGTCTACTTTAATCATCTTTTGAATGTGTAACTTTTATTATTTGTGGGTTGTATTATTTTAATTTAAGAGTAATGCCCGTTGCAATGATCCCTTTATGTTTGGTGAATCAGTAATCCCTTGTAAGTTGTTAAAGATTTAGAGTATAAATACTCCGTAATTAATAAAAAAGAGAAAAGTATTTTGTAATTATAAAAAAAATAATGTAATTAATAAGAAAGAGAATATATTTTTTTTGGTTTTTATTTAAGATAATAAAATTAATTTAATAAAATATTTTTTTAAGATTACTAAAAAGTAAAAATAAACATAAATATTTAAGAAAAAAACATAAATATATAATAAGCTAAAAATATATTTATTTAATAATATAAAATGTAGTTTCTTACCAAAAAACATGTAGTTCACATAGAATCCATCATTTTTTTGAAAAAAAAAAACGTAAACTATATATATAGAGTTGTAGTTTGTTTTTTAATCAAATTTTATCTTGGTGACCAAAAATTAAATTTTATTTTATTTCAAAACTTTTAGTAAGTTAATTCATAATTAAGTAAATAAATAGTTATTTATCATTTATAAGTTACGTGATACTTATTTTTCTCAAATTAGGTAAGAGAAATATTTGTAAAATAATTAAAATAAAAAATAATAATAAACATATTAAACAACAAATTTGGAGTAGAAGTCCCAATAATATTGTTTTCAATATTTTTAATAATTTTTAATTATATAAAGTATTTAATATTATAATAAATAAAAAATCTTTTTTTATTTTTATGACAAAAAAATTCCTTTCATAAAAAAAATTAAACTAAATAACATTAATCTAATAATAGACACACAAAAAAATCAAAATCAATCCTCAAATTATTCATCTTGCTCCCTTAGTCTTTGTCATCGCTCCCCACAGTAGCAATTGCAATTTCACAAAAACAATGAAAAAATTTTCAATGTAAAATAATCGGTTACACTAAATATACACACTTATCCATTATTCATAGGACTATTCTAGAATAGAATATCAGATTAATTTAAACAATTAAAATTCTAAAAGCTAGATTAATTTAATTTTGATTCACTATATAATTAAATTAAACACATATTTTGTTTTTGGATAATTTGTTGAACTATTTCCATTTAAAGTTTAATTAAAAAGACAAAAATATATTTTTAGTGTTAACATTGTCTAAAAATTTAAATACATTTAAAATTAGAAATTTGAATTTAATAATAAAAAAGTAAAATATTCTATCTATCATTAATATTAAGAAAGTCAGAATATTCTTTTAAGATTATTGTTGTTTAATGAAATTATAATGTTGAAATTTAAACTTGACTTTAAATGGTCAAAATACACTTGTAGATAATTTTATATAAAATTAATATGATGGATATAGAAAATTAAAAATGTTAGGAAATAGTATATTAAGAAAGAATATAAATTTTTGTGCTACTAAATTTATTTTCAATAACTAGTATTTTTTCGTAATAGATTATTGTAATTTTTTTTTTAAATAAATGGTATTTTAAAACAGTTAATAATATCGAATATTCTTCTAATAAATATTAGATAATCAAATAATAAACATAATGTGTTTCGAGTTGTGTTACACTAATAACACATTCAATTTGTGGCGACAAAAAATTGACAAGGAATAAGCATAAAAAAGGCAAAAAAAAAAATAACATGTATTACTATACATCTTCATACATCTCATTTACAACACAAAAAAAATATAAAAATTAGCACAGAAAAATTCATAAAACACACGAATATAACATACAATAGTATAAAAATAGTTATGTATAGTACAAAAATATTGTATCTCAACACAAAATTTAAAATAGAAGAAAAAGACAAAAAGTATATGAATATATATAGTGGTACACGTAGATTGATTCAAAATAATAATGATTTGTGTTTTTTAGTAATATCCATGTACATTCATGTTTTTTTTTTTTTTTACATGGTATGTATTGTTCATGTTTAAAAATATACAAAATACACTTAGTTCATTTTTAATTATAATATCTTTATCCATGTCTCATCTATTATAAATAAGAATTAATCTATGTGTGCTGCTATAATATGCACTTAAAATACATGTTAGTTAAACTATTATTGTTATTATTATTGAAAATATAATTAATTTGTTAAACCATTATTATTATTATTATTATTATTATTATTATTATTATTATTGCTACTCGTCCGTAAAGTATTATTATTATTAGAAATATAATTAATTTGTTAAACCATTATTATTATTATTATTATTATTATTATTATTATTCCTCCGTAAAGTATTATTATAATTATTGGAAATATAATTAATTTGTTTATAGTTTTACGAGAAAATTTAATTTTTGATATCTATTAATTATTCAATTTTAAAAAACATATAGAGAAAAGTGATTAAAATATAATTTTATTTTAAATTTTTTAAAATTGAAATTTTAGGGACTGTTCAAACTCTAAATATGTTTATAATTTTAAAATTTTAGAAGGACTATTTTCTCCAAATTTTTGGGAATTACCCTAAAAGTCATCACTAGTTAGCACTATTTTTCTCTCTAAAGTAATTAGCTGCTTTAGAGGAGTTTGATCTTAATAATAATAAGTGTTGTAATACTAATATAACAAAAAAAAAAGGTGCTTTTTTTTTTTGAAATAAGAAATCATTTTCATTTATAAACTTGCCAAAAGCACTTACAGAATACATAAAAAACATCAATTCTGTGTCTAAAAAAGCAGATAAATATCCTCTATGTTGAACTAAAAACTGAGAGGTGGCGCAACATTCGATTACAATGAATCTTAAAGGATGGACATAGAGATAAAACATAGATCTCTTTTGTTCCTAAATCTACACAGAAGTGCTGCAACATAAAAGGATACATCTTTTTCTTTGCATAGATTTGCATATTCTTTAGATTTGAAAGTAGGTTCATGAATAAAAAGCTTTCTCTCAAGTATCTTTCTCCTAGATCTGAAGATGTTTGTATTATTTGACCCAAATCTATCATAAAGGAACCCAAATACACCACAAAAGAGGAGAAAAACACCATGGTTATTAAAGCTCATAAACATTCTAAATCATTAAAGGAGAAAGAAACCTAAGAAGAGAGAAATAAAGGAGACAAAGAAAAGAGAGAGTACTCGGAGAAACCAAAAAACCATGGAAGGGTGAGAGATGAAGAAAGCGGATACAAGGAAAAACAAGATAAAAAGATGAAAAAGAAGGAGAATAAACGATAGAAAAGAAGAAAAGAGAAGAGAAACGAGGAAAGGGAGAGTAGAAAGGAAAGAAGTCTCAAGAGAAAAAGGGCCACCACCGCCGTGTGGTAGGTGAGGCGGCGGTAGCCCTTGGGGCAACTTCTGTTTTGTGGCGAGAAAAGTTGAGAGAGAGAGAGAAGTTTTAGAGAAAAGGGTTGTACCTTTTCGTTTCGGTCTTCTTATCTAAAAAAAGATGTTGACAAACAAAAATAAAATATCAACCTAACTCAGTCAAATTAACGTTTAACATGTGGCACATAAATGTCTATATTGGTACTATTTTGAGTGTGAATAATCCTAGCATATAGTGGTGAAAATGAGAGGGAGAAACTGAAATTTTGTAATTAGGATTACATTTTAAAGGTGTTGGTGCAACGAACTAAGCAAAGATTGTTCTAAATAAGCCATTAGAAATTGGAATATCTAGGGGGTTTGTATCCCGCCTTGTACTCATTGGTCAATGACAAACTTTTAAATAAAATTCAGATCTACGAATGATTAATTTTCAGCAGCTGAAAATACTTTGGAAATAAAAAAAAAAAAAGAAACTAGAATACCTAGAGAGAGGGAGAGAGAAATTACAATACTCAAGAATAAAAAAGCAGCATACCTCCCACAAAGAACATTAAAGAAACAATCGTTTTAGGTTTAGTTTAAGGTTTTGACTATGGTATTAAAAGTATTTAGTGTTCCTTTAAGATATACAAAAAAAAAATTTAAATATGTGATCGTGGTTATTTTAAATATATATACTTATATTTTTTCATTTTATAGATATAATTTTAAATTTTAAAGATCCACCAAATTTTTTCACCAGCTAATAAATCTCCTTCAAATTAATCCTTGACTCAAGAATTATTGGGTCAACCCTATGCAAACACTTGCCAATCACCCAATGTTGTAATCAAATTTTTATCTTTTTGTTCTTCAATAACGATAACGACCCACTACAAATACTAATACAACTTTAAGGTATAGTGTTCTTTTTTCGTTGAGATGATGTCATCTTTGTCTCTTTAAGGTTTGAGAAATTCCTCAACTTCTTTCTTGTTAGCCTTCTGCAGAGAGAAAGGAAAAATATGATTTAATTTCAATCTCAATAAATCTCAATAAATATATTAATATAGCCGATTGATGAGCTATAGTCATATGACAATAGTCATATTTTCCGTTGAAAAAGTTTTGGACTCGAGGATCATCTAAGACACCAAAGCATTTTTTTTTTATAAAAGTAGAACTAGCATAACATATGGGTGGATGTGATCAACGCAGAATGAATTTGATGTCTACAATTGTCTCATTAAAAATTTCGTGTGTATTTTTGTGGTCCATGTAAAAATTCATTTATATATCTATCTATTAATTCATGTAAATGTGTTTTTTTTTTAATTATATATAAAATTGTAATACTCTGAACAGATTTTGCATATAAATCAAGGTATAATTTTCTGATTATACACAGAAAAAATGGGATTATTCTTTCTTGTTTTTCTTTCTCTTTCGCCTAATAGTATAAAAATAAGAGAATATATATCTATTTTGGTCCTTAAGATATTTCAAATTAGACATATTAGTCCCTAACTAAAGCTAATTACCTTTTAATCCCTAATTTTTGTTTTATAAAAAAAATTAGACCCCAACTTTTTGTTTATAAGTCAGATTAGTCCTTAAATTATATAAGTCAAATTATATTTTAGGGATCAATTTGACTTACAAAATAAAAATTAAGGACTAAAATGTAATTAATTTTAATTGAGAACAAATGTGTTTGAATTAGAATTTTTTACAAACCGGAATAGATATATACTCAAAATAAAATGTTAGCTAGGTGCGGCTATTATTAATGGATAATACTATTTGAACAAATGATTTTTGCTAACCAAGTTTAACTAAGTGATTTATTTCTATGTTAAATAGAATATTATTTCGTTGTCAAATAGTATAAAAAATTGCACATAAATAAAGTTCTATTTGACATTAAAATAATCTTCCATTTAGCATAGAAATAAATAACTTGATTGGACTTGATTGGCTAAAACCACTTATTCACATAAAATTATTATAATAAAAAATGTCAGTCTTTTAACATTAAATTCTATTATGTTATGCATTGGTTTTAAAATAGACTTTTACAATTATCTCATTTAAAATTCAAAATGTACGTTATTATTTGAATTTGACAATTTATTTGCTTTTAAAAAAAAATTTAAAATAGAATAACTAAACAAAAATCCTTTTTTCTTTTTTGGACACCAAAAAAAACAAAAATCCCTTTTTTTAAGAAAAATAAAAGTCTATTTTACAGTTTAAAAATTCAAAATTATAGTATGTTACAACAATTAAATTAAAAGTCTATAATACAGTTTATCTTACACGCTTCCCCCCAATTGCCTTCTTTCTTAATTTTTAAATTTTTAATTTAATTTTTTATTTTAATTTTCAAAAAGCAGTGGCAAGATTGTAATTGGAATGTGGCGGTAGAACCGATATTCGGTGAAGATGCGGCAGAGATACCCAGCCCCAGTGCCCCACCCACGAGACCGAGAAAGCGCCAAGGAAATAAACATAAAGTGCTTCGTTCTTTCTCAGCGTTGGTAAAGTTTTTAGAATAGAACTTGTTTTTCCAACCACGAAAGCCACGACCCTGACCTGACCCTTCTCCAAAAACAAACCCTCTCTCCTCCCCTCTCTCCCTTTATTTTCATGTCCATCTTGCCCTCACAAACCCAGCCAGCACCATCGTCTTCTTCATCTCCTTCTACTTCAAACCCTAATTCCCAACATGGATTCCCAAATTCTCTTCCTTCTTCCTCAATTTCCTCTCTCTCTTCACAATTCAACAACTGCGACAACAACAACAACAACATCGCTGTTTCTTTCGGATCCCTTCGGATCTCTGATCCCCAATCTCCCCGCCACCATCCAGGTTTGGATTTTTTGCATCTTCCTTCGTTTATTTCTATGTCTCCGATTTGGACTTCATCATGAAATTGTGGCTGTGTTTTGGTCGGTGAGGATTGGCTTCGGTAATTTAGGTTTTAGTGTTTAGGTAAAATGAGAGTATGCGAGGGAAAAGATTAATTTTTTTGTGTGGTTTGCGTTTTCGTGGCTTAGTGCGGTCGAATTGAGGATGTTAAATGATGATTGGTCATACGCTAATGATTTACTTTGTTTGCTTTGGTGCTGCTTGTTCATCAATTGATTTAGTTTGTCGCCGTATATGGCAGGTTCATCAACTCAAGCTACAGAAGATTCTGGTGGACCGTCCGAAAAGGTATTTTGATTTTTCCTTTTTGGATTTCGGTTGCCCGTCTTCTGTTCTGTCCTCTCATCTTTATGACTGCATCTCTATTTAGTGTCTAATATGGACCAGGACTGTGTCTGGAGTTGTAATTTAAAGGACTTATCTGTTCGTGTTATTTTTCTCGGAACTTAAAGTGTTAGAAGAAGTGTAGAATTATATAGTGTTTGTGCACATGGTTACTGTTGATCTTTTTTGCTAGTAGGTGATGGAGTCTGTGTCTCCACGTGGTATAAAGTCGTCTTCACCTCCACAAAACTCTGGAACACATTCTAGGAGTTACACTGGAAAACGAGTTGGTGGATCACCCCACTCATCAGGTAAGACAGTGGGAATGCTTCCCTCTCATAGAAATCAACAGAATCCTGTTTCTGGAAGTTCCCCTCCACTGGGAAGGAGATCTCAGATGGTGAATGGCAATTACTTGCTGAATTTTCAATATGATCCAATATCCCGTTCTCAACCAAGAGGGCCTCCGCCACCTCTTCCAAGAAGGCAACGGAAGAGAAGGCCATACAACAGGGATTTGTTTCTGCAGGCAAACTATAGATTCATGGCGCTAGATACAGGAGATTATTGTCCCAAGTCGATGGATCCAGATAAAATGTTGCAGTGGGAGGATATTATATGTGTGACATATTCAACTCCCTTCCCAGTTCAGTGTCCAATTTGTTTGGAATATCCTCTGTGTCCCCAGATAACCTCATGTGGACATATTTTTTGTTTCCCATGTATTCTACAGTACTTGATGCTGGGTGAAGAGGATCAAAAAGGTGATTGCTGGAAAAGGTGTCCTTTATGCTTTGTGATGATATCTTCCAAGGATTTGTATACTGTCCACATCACAAATGTCAAACAGTATCAAGTAGGGGATACTATTGAGTTCGCATTTTTAACAAGAAAAAAGGATTCATTTACCTTATCTCATAAAAATAAACAAGAGACGGATATTGCATCAAGTAGTGATGGAGATTTATGTGATCCGTTCTCCAAGTTCACACTCACATCAGATGTAGATCTCTCTGTTAGACATGCAATATCAGATCTAGATGGCTGGCTGGCCAGAGCTGATTCAGGGCTTGTCGATGACCTCGAGAAGCTTCCATATGTTTATGCTGCAATGCAACAACTAAAACAGAGGAAGAAATATTGGAATGAGCATAGGGCTTCTGACATTGGAAAGTCTTCAAGGCTTATTGATTCTGAACATCAGATACAAATACAATTAACAGCTGGAAATGCTTTGGATGCTGATGGTGAAGCCCATTCTAATGGTTCAAGGATTTCCACTGTAGAATTCCAGGACCAAAGTAAGGGAATAATATTGGATAAGTCAACTGTTGGAGCCACTCCACATCAAACTTTGGATGGAGAGAAATTATTAATAGAACAAGAAATCAATCTATCCTCTTCATATGAGGACAAAGATGTTGTTCAAAGGCATTCAAATGGAATTGGAGAAACAAAGGAAAGTGATTCTTACAATTTCTTCCAGGTATTTGATGACTACTTCACTTTTGTCTCTGTATTACCAGTTGTTTATTTTTCTTCATATTTTTCTAACTGAATAGAACAAGTGTTTCACCGAGAAAATTGTATACTGATTCTGTTGAGCAGTTTAGCATGATTGTATTTGTAAGATATGTTTAGACTATGTTTGTTTAGTCTATATGGGGCTTGGCTTATGGTAAATTTAGGTTTTTTAAGGCTTTGCATAGATGGAAGAAGGATTTTGTTATATTATTATAGTTTTATAGTTTTAAGGCTCTATTTGGAAGTTGTAGAGAGGATGGAATGTGATTGAAAGGTGTGAGAGGGAAGATAAAATTTACATATATGTTGAAAGGTTCATGTTGCATGTTGGCAGCAGTTAATGTTGAATTATAGATTTATTACAAAGAGAACATGTGTGCTGTAGTTTTAAAATCTAATTAATCTAAACCAATTTGGGCTTAGGTTTTTTGGTTGAGAATTCATTATAATTATCAAGGACCATTTGTCCTCATTCCTCAAAGATTAGGCTATTAGGTAAATGCATATGAATGGTTTTATATTTCTAATACATTCTACATACAAAATCCCCTGACCTGTAAGTTTGGACAGAGCGTGGACCCACTCTAACTTGGGCTAGAATTTATAATTTTATTTAGAATAATAGGATGTTAAGTACCTAAAGAAAGTGAGAAACCACACCTTAAAAAGCTGGCTATTAAGGCCTAAGGGAAAGAACAACTCCCCTTAAATACGACATCAAGCATGCTATACTAGTCGATGTAGGACTTTGGCCGTCCCATAATACCCTCCCAAGTCCCTAACATTAAAAGCTAGTTATTAAAGGGAAGAACCATTGTCGTTAAATACGACATCAAACATCTCATACTACTTGATGTGGGACTTTGGACACCCATAACACCCAAGTCCCTAACATTAGTTTAGAAGGATAGCAATCTAGATCATTTGGTTATGGAGACTTCAATATTTATGTCATGGGCTGATTATTCTAAAAGCACTAAATCACTAATAGTAGAGGTATATAGATCAATGATGTTTCTGTGTAACCCTTTTCTTTTAAGGATGAAAAATAAATGTGGCTGATATAATGATCAATTTATTCTCTTGGATCATTCTTCTAACCTGAAGCTGGAGTATTAAACTAAGAAGCTAAATATATAGGAAATTTTATATTAAACTAGGATATCTGTAATAGCAATAGCAATACTATTAGCTTAAATTCTTAATTAGTTCCCTATCTACCTCTGGTGTTTTGTGATGTAGTGAGCATAGATAAACAATGCAAAGGTTAAATTCTACAATTTACTTAGCTGGTCTGAATGCCACATTTTCAAAGCTGGCTAAGGGCAAAAGTTAAAAAAAAAAAAAGTTCAAATAATGCTATAGTCAATGCGAAAAAAAGGTGAGGATGATAAAATCAGTTATGCCCATTGGCCAACTAGAGTAGTTGTGCGTTTTTTGAATTCAATCAATTCATGTCACTTGGGATGCATTGATAAAATAGCTTTGATGACAATCTATTAATCAGTTGGGCTTTTCTTGGAATTCAATCAATTAGTGTCCCTTGGGATGCATTAATATCATAGCAATCTATTGATCAACATGAATTTCAACAGCAAGCTTCTGCATGAGACTGTACTCCCACCATATGTCACTTTTGACAAAAAGTACGTTGTACTCATAATAAGAAATAGCTAACTTAAAAAATATTGGAACTGTTTAGACTAAATTATTACCTTGAAAATGTTCCCTTAAATTAAATTCTTAGTGCACATATTAGTTGTACTATAGTTATTGAATAGGTTATAAATGGAAAGCAAATATTTAAACATTCTGAATCTAATCAAGTGACATATTTTAGGCAATAGTTCAAGACATAAAAAATTGTCAAAGAAAAAATAGAGGCAAAGATCATTTATGGCCTGTCAATTAATTAGCTCTTGACAGAAATTTGCAGCATTTAATTTTGGTACCAAATCTGTGTTGATTTTCTCATTCCTGAATGGTTGTTCAATTTTCATAATATCACTTGAGAGTCATTGTTTTGTTGAGATCTGTGGACTTCTGAATACTATTTTTGCCTGTGATTTTCCTTAGTTTTTTCTTTTAATTTTTTTATATGTATATAATTTATAAATTAAATGACTGATGGTTTAGAAAGATAGAGGCAATGCTTCATGACTCCATTATTATTTTATATATGGTATTGTAAGAATGTATTATCTTTTCACAGCAAGATCTCAATCACTGATAGAATTGGTGCCTTCTCTTGCAACATTGTGCTTTTGAACAATTGAACTTTGGTCAACTGTTAGTGCCAAATTGTTTATATGAACTCATTCTAAAACCCTCTCACCATTCCTGACAATTTGGGTAAATTCAGAAGAAATTTATTGAGATGAGGAATTGTTATGTTGGAATTGTTTATTTTGCCTTTATTGGGCAATTCACAAATGCTTTATGGTTAACAACTTCCTATTTATTACCCCTTTAATGGTGAAATTTGGTTGTTACCATGCTCATGTCTATTTCAGGCTGTGG
>JASCZI010151277.1:4490-38195 GCA_036250425.1 Stylosanthes scabra
CACTTTCGTATCGTGGCCGGTGAAGATTACAACACCAAAGATATGATCAGTGTTCTTCAGCTTAGAGTCTCTTAAGAGGATTTGCTGCAAGGAAAGAGGATATTCTTTACCGTCATAGTGCAAGCTTCCAATAAATGAGTATAAGTTTTCATTAGGATCCTCACATTTAACCATAGCCCTGAACTTCTGGATAGTTTTTTCATCTTGAATATGAGCCGTCGCCTCTAAGGCATGCTTTAACTTTAGATTAGTTTCTCCATCGAGATTCATCGTCTCGACATAGCAAACCCCGTCCTCATAGCTCGATGAAAGTAGAAGAATATCAGCAGGAAAATATTCATCCTTACACACCTTAACAACATCACCAACTCGAAGTTTCTTCCATCTAGTCTCCACAAATGTATAATTTCTACCATATACCAGAACTTTTCGGTTGTTTGCCTCTATATCCTGAAGAAATAAACCGAAGTTAGACATGAAAAACCTTTAGCCAAGTAAAGGTTAAACTTTCCACACAAAGAAACCAATCAAGAAAGTGACTCTTAAACAGACTACAAGAACATCCACAAAAACAGATCATCAATAGTATCTGCAGAAAAAAAAATATAAAGAAAAAGAAACAGAAAAGGCAAACAAGTTAAGTAAACATAAAGCAAAGCAAAAAAGCAACACTACATTACTTTGAATTATATCTCCAGGGAGAGAAAAACTTTCTGCTACCAATTGGAAAAGAAGGGATTATATTATATGAATCAAAGTGGGGAAACAAAAAAGGTTTCCAGAAACAGTAGAGACTAATAGGAAGATACCACTGAATAATGTGTAAATAGCTCTGCATTGTAAGATACAGGAATTGAAAAAAAAAATCTTCTCTAACATCATATTCCTAATGTAAAATATATGAGCATACACCAGATCTTAGAAGGGTTAGATATAAAACAATTCATATTCCTAAGCTTTTGGAAGAGAAGTTTCTGTGACATTGAAAAAGGCATAAAGTGCATCAAATTAAATAAATAAATAATAAAATAAAATAAAAGAGAGAATGAAACAATGCCTGCTTTCTCCTCCTCCAATCTTCCACAGCTTCCTTGGCCATAGTAGCTCCAATCACAAGCAACAATGGTGCAACGATACTGAGAGCAGTGTAAGGTGCCAATGGACTAAATGAAACACAAGCAACAACAAGAAAGTATATGTTTGCAACCCTCCTAAACTGCTCAAAGAGAGACTTAGGGATGAAATTGAAAGCTGTGTACTTTGTTGTTGACACATAGTTGCCTCTATAACTCTGCTGAATTGCATCAGGGTTATCAGGATCATTGCAATACACAATCCTTGAGTACCCTTTCTGACCAATCTGTGAATGCCCATCTCCAAATGAACATTTCAAGCAAGAAAATGAGTATAGTTTGCTCCAATGTATCCTCTTTTTGCTCATCCCTTCAGCCATTTTCTTCTTCTTCAGCTACAAATTAAGCATTTTTTAACAAAAATCCACCATCACAAAGCACAGATTTTCCTTCAGAATCACACTCACTCATTCACCTACTCCTTTGAAGACTTGAAGCAAATTAAAGTGAAAAGGAAATTAGGCCAACCCCCTTTACCTAAAAAAAAGGGTAAAGTCCACAAATTTGGGAAGAACAAACCAAGATGGCAAACCAAGAAACAAAGAGAGAGAAAGAAGAAGAAGAAGAAGCTTGATTTGGGAAAATGAGCTTGGAAACACAGCAAGAGAGAGCAGAAAATGGTTGAACAAGATTCAAAACAGCAAGTATATAAGTAAAGAACTCTTAGATCATGTGCACAAGAATCACAGCTAAGCTTAAAAACAGCAGTGCAAGAAAATAAACCCTTGAAAGTTTAGAATTTTTTTTTGTTGGTTCTAAATTCTAATTCCTTGCTCTCAGTGAAAGAAGCTGCAGAAGATGTCTCTTCCTTGCAGGTTCAACAGAATTTGTTAGAGAGAGAAAATAAAAAATAGAATGAATGAGAGAGAAAGAGAGAGAGAGAGAGAGAAAGAGAGAGGTTCTTTGGTGTGAGAAGCAGTTAACTTTGCCGCTTGTATAAGCAAACAAACGAGAGAGACACAAAAAACATTGACAGAACCGACCATTACAACTTCATTCACTTCTCTTCTCTTCTTTTCTCTTCTTCTTGTTACTGCCTTCTTCACTGGTAACCTTTTTCATTCAATCATTCGTTTCATGTGTCAAGAAACCAAAGAAATTAATAATTAATAATAATAACAATAATAACGAAAAAAAAGTGCAAAAGAATACAAAGGGACCAAATCAGGGGAAAAGGAAAAAAACAAAAGGATATTGAAAGCACAGGTGAATTACTAGAATCAGCTATAATAAAAACATGTCACTAATTTTATGATATCAGTGTTTCAGTAATTTTATCTATTGATTTTAATAATAAGATATTTAAAATTGAAAAAATACAGACAGTCAATAATTTTTTAATGTAAAAAAAAAATAAATCTACAATCATTGTTTATAGAACCATAATAAAAATCATTTAACATTCAAAATTATATCTGAAACTTAAAAAAATAGAATATTTAATTTAAATTATTGATTAATAATAATTAAATTTTTATTGATTATCTAATATTATTATTAAAATTAATAACTAAAAATGTTAGAAAATCTTATACCATAAAATATTCAATACGCTTTTGATAATTAATTTATTCAAACGAATTTAAAAAGGTAAAAAATATTAGAAGATCTAATACCAAAGAGTGTAATCTGTTAATATAGAAACAAAATTCATTTGTTTTTTTTTTTGTGTCAAAAGAAATAAAAAAAAAAAAAAGAACTAAGGAGGAGTCTCCTCATGCAATAAGTGATCCATATCACTAGGAGGGGTGAACCACTCAACTAGAGCCTGGCTTGAAGAAGCAGCATGCTTGGCCAAAGAGTCTGCTAATCTATTTGCATTTCTATTAATGAGCTTAATTGTCAGCTGCCAATCACGAGAGAAAAATTTCTGAATCTTGGAGACCAAATCGTTATGGGCACTAGCCAGGAAATTAGAAAGCACTAAACTGTAAGCATCAAGGCCATCTGTTTCACAAATCACAGATCTATACCCCATTTTCCAAGCCATCCAAAAACCATGCCATATAGCAATTAACTCACACCTAATAACCAGAATTTCAGAAACAAAATTCATTTGTTTTAGTAACTTGCCCTAATTTTTAATATTAAAAAATATTTATGTTATATATTAGATATTAAAAATAACTCAGTAATTAGTCAAAAAAATTAATTATATTTTTGTGAAAATTTTAATTATTTTGTCGTGAAAAATTAATTACTCTAATAACATTATTTTATAAAAATGTAAAATAATTTTTATACATATATATATATATATATCAACTAATTTAATGGTTAGACACCAAAAAAAAAACTAATTTAATGGTTAATATATTTTCAACAAAAAACTTTTGAATGAAAAGATAGAGATGATATAAAAATTTAACATAATGACATTGCCTTCATTTGAATATACAAAATTTACATTTCAAGATGTACAATATCTTCTACGTTTAGAAAATAATATATATCAGGATTTTTTTCCTTCTGATAGAAAACAATATATATTAAAAAACAATTTAATTATAGAAACATTATTGATACAGAATATGAAAAAGAAAACTCTGTATTTTTCCTATTTTTCTAATTCTCAATATCTGTATTTTTTCTTTCAAAATACAAGCTCATATGTACACGTAATTTTTATTTTTTACTTTTTCCCTGACTAAATGGTATTTATACTGAAATCAGTAAATTATTAATATTATTCTTAAAATTTTTAAAATTGACAAAAATTATTTTTAATTTTTAAAATACCTCAAATCTGGCAAAAAATATTCTGAATTGAATAATTTTATTACATTTTTAAATTGTTAAAAAATGATTTTTAATTAATAAAATAAAATAATTTTTACCTAATTTTTTGAAAAACTTTAAAATAATAATAATAGTGGTTTAGTTTGATGCGAATTTTGAAGTTGTATGAGGTGAATGAGTTTTAATAGGGAAAGTTTGATGATGCAATGCAATGCATGAGCCAAATAAAATCCAGAGAAAGAGATTCAAAGTGAAGTGAAGTGTTGTGTTGTGTTGTTACACGTGTTGTTTACATTTGACAGCAACCAACACTGATACAGATAGATACGCTTCCCTCCAATTCATTTCTCGTACAAAAGTGCTACATGCATCTCTCTTCCTTTTCTTTCATCTCTTTCCTTAATATTCTCTTTTTTTTCCTTTCAATTTTCATATTTATATATTCTGTTTTGATGTAAATTATTACAGTTAATTAATATATATTATATTAACTAGGCCTAACAAGTATTGTTTTTTTTCAAAATTATTTATTAATTTGCTAAAATTTTTAACTATTAATTTTGTTCTAATAAAAAAAAACAAAAATACACATGAATTATTTAACGGTGACAAAAGTTATTTCATATATGCATTTGGGTCATTAAAAAAATTATATATACTTTTATTTACTGTGTAATAATTCATGTGTATTTTGTTCCTTCTTTCTATTAATTAATTTTACATTATTTTACGAAGTCTAATTTGATAATTTTATGATTTAAATTTTATTATAATTTTATATTTTATATTTTATATTTAATTTTTTATTTTACGTAAATGTTAGCAGACAAATAATGAAATAATTGTATTTTTGTGTTGTTTGTTTGTTGTGTGATGTTAATTAAATTAATAAAAGAAGAGGATAAAATACAATTGTTTGAAGGGAGTTGCATTTTTGATACCAATCATATGAAACAATTAAAGGAGTCACATCATTGCTATAAAAGGATGAGTGAAATGGACACTCAGAATGATAAAAGGTTTTATATATGCTTCTTTTTTTGGGTTAGGTTATATGTGTTTTGTTTGTAGGTACTGAAAGAATAATTTCATAATATTGCTTAATCCAATATTTTCAGAATATTAACAGTTGTATCTTGATTTTAATATTAGTAAGTTGCATGAAAAAACTACTCATTCAATAAGATATATATAAATCACAGGTCAATGCCATATTTAATTCATAAAATTCTAAGTGTATATTAAAATAGTCATTAATGTTTTAAAATAATTAAATATAATTAATTTTTAAATTTGTAAATTATGAATTTCTTTTATTTTTATTTCAACTGTTTTTAACACAAAATTGACATAAAATGTTGAAATAACATGACATCCCAACAGTAAAATAATATCAATATGACTAAAATTTCAATATCATCCAATTAAATAAGTATTCTAAATTTATTAATATGTCTCATTTTAATTAATTATTTTATATTCATATATAAAAATTAAAATATGTTTGATTAATCAAATTGACGATACTTCTTACGGGTCAACATGGGTCACGAATATCCGACTACCCGTCCAGATCCAATCAGAACCAAATATTATATTGGTTCAATATCTGACAAATAATCGGTATAAACGAGTCTAACCTAATTAGGTACAACGACCTAATATTGATCAGGGTATTAATTTTGGGGAGCGAAATCCAAACCGACCGAATACACCTGATTACCTCTAATATTAATTTCAAAAAATATATATATAAATGAGAAAGTATATAATTTTTTTTTCTAAATTTTCTTATTTCATTGGGTACTTGATTATCCAAACCAATCCAACCTACTGTTAATGGGATGGATTGGTTCGGGTTTAATTAAAAAATGTAAAATCCAACCAATTAGAATTTAATTGGTTTGATTTCATTTTCATCTCAAATCCAAATCAACTCGATCCATGCTCATTTATTTACTCCTATTTAATTATACAAAAATTTTAGTCATATTAATTTATTGCCAGCAATATTACATTTTTTTTTAAAGGTTGGTTTTATACTCAGCCCAACAGGAGCAAAAGCAAGTTTGAGTACATTGAGTTTCCTTCGATATTGCCATTAAGAACCAATGGACCCAACTAAAGTCAGAAACAATACAACAGTTTCAGAGTACAAAAACAAAAACCATATGGCCACACCTAGTAATATTTTAGCATAATTTAAAATAGAAAAACAAATTAGAATTTATAAATTTAAAGAATAATTTAATTATTTCTAAAAACTACACATCAGAGTAAGCATGTGATATCAATGTGATTATGAGAGGATGCAATTAGCATTCACAAGACAAGAGCATAAGTTTCGGTCACATTCCAACCACGCACCTGCTTCCATTAATACCCCTGCACATCCCATCCCAATTATAAACATAATTTTTATGATAAATTTTATTATTTTTTATACTTAAATTTTTTGTGTGAGAATGTTAGACACCTAAATTTATTCATTCATAATCATATCAAACTTTTTAATAAATTACAGAATAATGAAAAAAAAAACAATAATATAATAATAATAATCAGATTTATTAGTTCTCTTTTCAAATTAATTCATTTTTGTCACCCTAATCTAAGATAATGCATAATTATATGCTAAAGTTGTGTTTGCAAGTTTGGTTTAGAAGAGTTTTGAATTAGATGATAATTTTTTTTTAAATAATTCAACTTTATCATTCACAAGTTATTACTATTCGTGAAATAAGGTTTTATGACTTTATTAACTTATTAGATTATAATTTAACCTATTTTTTGTTCCTCGTAATTTATTTTTTAAAAAAGAAATTAATCTAAATACCTTACCGCATAACAATAATTAGGTTAAAAGGACTACTACTACACCCAACCTATTAGATATTTTTGGGTGTCTACCCAACCTAGTTATAAATTTATTATTATTATTATTATTATTATTATTATTATTATTATTATTATTATTAAAATATTTTTAAATATTATTAACTAACTACAGGATAAAAAATTAAAAATAATAAATTATGTTAACCTTATAATGTTATTGTAATAATAATAATATTTTTTTAAAAAAAATTGTATTTCAGTTATTAAAATAATAAAATGAATATATAAGATAATCGATCCAATTTGGATAAAAAAAAATATTAACTGCACATAATCAAAACATATCATATTTATAAATAAATAAAAGAGAATAAGAAATCACATAAATGAAGAAAAAAAAAAGTTAAAGATGGAGGATGATGTTGGTGGTATTTTTATATCAAGCTCATAGTCGAATAGAGAATCAGATTTGGAGTGTTAGCAATGCCTTTAAGATTAAAAAATTGTGGTATTTTCAGAGCTTTCAGAGAATCGTAGCAATCACACTACCTCATCTTTTTATTTGGGCACTACCTTCCTCATCAATGATTTCGAAATTTTTTAAATGTCTCCACATTAAACTCAGAGTTGCTTCAATTTTAATGTTAGATGTATAAAAAACTATGAAAATTTACTCCTCCCTATATTAGAATTAGTATGCTTCACACTCACAGTAATAGCAGACACAATCATCATAATAGTTCAATTATATTGAACGATCGATGATCGCATATAAAAAAATAAGAAAATACGAATACCTCCCCCAAAATTTTAGTAAGCATCATATTAAAATCTAAAATGGCATATTAATACTTTAACAAGACACACTTTATTAATTCTAATTTGAATAGAAATAGGTTTTAATAATAGTTTAATTTTAATAATATAATAATAATAACAATATAAAATATTTTTTAAATTTGTTGACATGATATTATATTGTTAAATGTAAATAATATAAAACTATTATATAGTGATAATGCATACAAATAAATAATAAATTCTAATAATAATAACAACATAGTGATGTGTCACTACTAGAAACACGCTAGTTACCGTCGGATTTTCCGTCGGAAAAAATCCCACGCTATTTCCGTCGAATTTTGTGTCGACATTTTCGTCAGACAGCTTCAATCGAGAATTTGACGAGATATTTTCCATCGGCTTGAAGAATCCAACGCAAAGTTCAACGAAAATAGTTAGAGGGAAAAATTTTTGAAATGGCGCGTAAGTTTGCGTCGGATTGGCCGACGTAGAATCCGACGGAAACAAGGAAAAACAAAACGCGTCGTTTTGTTAAGTGACGGACAAATTTGCGTCGGACGGATCCCACGCAGAATTCGACGGAAACCTTCAAATATCTCCTCGACGACGCAGCCCCCTTCCCATTCGCAGACTCGTCTCTCTCTCTTCTAACCTCCCCCAAAACCCTAGCAGACCTCACCACTGCCGCCGCCCCATCAAGGAACCCACCATTGCCGGTTCATTGACGCATCCTCGCCGCCGTCGTCCATTGAGAACTGCCCGGTGTGTCCACGTGCTGCCGGTTGAAGAAGAGCGAGAGGGAGCCGTTCCTCCTTGCCTCGCCGCCGCCTCCGCCCCTTGCCATTGCCGTTCATCCTCTGGATCGCAGGTAAGCCGTCAGTCTCCCTTGCCTAACCCCCCCATGAAAGAACGAAAACCTAACCCACATTTTCTCCTTCCTCAGTTTCATGCTCCACCACCACTGTCACCGGACCCCCGCCGCCGTTCACCGCCCTCGTCCCTTGCCCTCTCTGCACCTCCATACCGCCGGTGGCACAGCAGCAAGTAACATTATTTTTTTTTTAAATGTTGTTGTGTGGTTTTTTAATTCTTGTTATTTTCAAGCAATGTTGTTAATTTTTGTTATTTTCCAACAATCTTGTTAATTTTTGAATTAGCATTAGCAAAATATTGTCTTCAGTTTTGTCTTGGAAGCATTCAAGTTGGTTTTGTCTTGTATTTTATACTGTGTAGGTAAATTTCATTCCTAATTTTCATTTTATTTGCTACTTTTTATGTGATTTGAGGCTGATTGGTCGAATTCATAAATAATTTCCATAACACACTACTAATGAGGATTAGTGTAAATATGACAAATTAAGAAATATTGAGCATGATATTAGATAATTTGTATTGAGACGTGTGTAAAATAGTCATGAGAGTTTTATCATTTTTATTTTATTTTTATTTTTATGTTAAAGTCTGCATCTCCTATTTATAGGTTATGGTGTTGCACCAAGATTATAATGGGAACATTGAAACATTTACAAATTAAAGATGTCAGTAAAATCCTGAATTGATATACATTTCTTTGAATGTCCATTTTAGATCCATTTTGTTTTTTTATTTATATTAGGAAGTGAAGTGATTATTGTGTACCATGTATTACTGTGAAGCTAAATTTGCGTGTTTTTTAAGGTTGGATCTCATCCGGTGAGAGCTAGGACAATTTGAATCAACTTGTGAGAAGGCGTGCTTGGTACGTCCGCAAGGAGAAGAGGTTGGTACCCTAACATACCTCACATAGACTTTAGAATTGTTAGATTGACTTAATTTTCCTAGGATAGAGTTTTAGGTTGGAGCTGGGAGAAGGTGGTCTAGTGGCGCATTCTCGAAAAACCTTGTTTGCTGAAAAATTGCTCTTGCTAATTGCAATTGTTATTTTTCGTAAATTTTGAGACTGTTATTCTGCGTTGATGCCAAGTGAATAATAAAACCAATTGAATTTGGTGGAAGCTTATAATTTAAGAGGAAACTCTGCCGAAATTTTTTGAAAAATTATTTAAAGTTGTCTGTGTTGATTCCAAGTGATTAATAATATCAATTTAATTTGGTGGAAGCTTCTAATTTAAAGGGAGACTCTGCCGAAATTTTTTAAAAAATTATTTTAAAAAATTGCGTAATGCCAAGTGATTGATAAAAACAATTTAATTGCATGTTTAATTAGGGTTGTGTGTGATGGCTGCCCCGGTTCTGAATCATCGATTGTGGATGTACGATAGGTTCTACACTGATAGGGGGAATAAAGCCTGAGTTCATGAATGGGGTTGATGGGTTCTACACTGATATGTGTTCACTTTGGAACAATTTTATGTTATTTGTTGTCTGCACTACTTGGTTCGTAATTTAATTTCAGGTTTTGGTTTTAACATTGAATTCAAAGGTAATTTTTTTTTGCTGGATTCTTATTTCCGTCAGATTTTTCGTCGGATAGTGAACACGTGAATAACGTAATTTGCGTCGGATTTTCCGTCGGATTATTCAAACATCAGCCTCTAAACTTTCCGTCGGATATTCCGTGGGATTATAATCCGACGGAAAAAGTCAAACACAATCGTTTACTTTTTTTATCCTTTGCGTCGGATTGATCCGACGGAAATTTGCGTCGGACAAAGTTAATCCGACGGAAATCAATTTTCATTGACCTATTTATCGTCGGTTGAGTATCCGATGGAAAATCCGACGGTACCTAGCAGCCGTCGAATTTTGCATTAAAATCCGACGATAACAAGCATGTTTCTAGTAGTGTGTGATGATGATGATGGTGATGGTGATGGAAAAGGAATGTGGATATGGATGGTGGAATAAGAGGGAAGTTCGCTTAGGTTTTGAAGGAACAAATTGAAGGTCGCTTTCTGTCTTTGCTTCTCTAACTCTTCCTACATTCATTGCTGCTACTTTCCTCTTATTCTCTACCCTAGATTAATTTAGATTGATTCATCCACTTTCTAATTAATTTTTTTTCATGGTATATTTCAATTTACGGTTTTGCTAGGTGTACACATAAAACACATAAAACACATAAATTTTTTCCTCTTGAGGGAGTAATTAATTAGAATGTGTTTGTGTGTTTTATGTGTACACCAATATTAATTATTCAATTTAATAATTAATAAATTATTATATATAAAACTCGAGATTGAAACTTTTGACATATAAGTGAATTAAATATTAAGGGCAAGTTACCACTATATTCCATTCACATTCCAATATTATCAAATTACACCAAAATCAGATAAATGATCAGATTATACCGTTCTCAATTTCTATGGAATCCGTGGCAGGGTGTAGGGTTTGGTGAATCTGTGCCACTCTGTTACGGATTCAGAGACGAATGAAAACAAATTAGAGGAATCCGTGGCACCCTGCCACGGATTCAGGGTAAAAAATTTCATGAGGAATTCGTGGCACCCTGCCACGGATTCAGGGTGACTGAAATTCTATATAAATTTGTGGCATGGTGGCATGGATTCAGAGTGAAGGAGAGAAAGGGAGAGTAGTGTTAGAGAGAGAAAGTGAGAGAGAATAGTTAGAGAGAAGTTACAAAAAATGTAGATAGATGTGTTTGACTTTTCATCTCTTCGAATAAGAGAGGGCTTGGGGTTTAGGGTTTGGGGTTTAGAGGGGGACATGTACCGACATGAGCCTACGCCAGATATATGGCGTAGCATCATCTTACGTGTACCCCATGAATCCCCATGAATCATCTTGAGCTTGAGATTTATCTCGAATGGGGCATGAGATTTATTTTGGTCCCTGCATGAGATTTATCTTGACCTAGGGATTCTTTCTTCATTTTTATTCATGTATTTTATTTCACGCACTACGCTATGTATTTCGAAACTTCGAAGCGTTATCTGTTGATGTATTCATGAACATATTTATGAATTAATAGAGTTGTATGCCCTTATACTTACTTTTAGTGTATTTATGTTTTATATTTTTAATGTTCTATGTTTTATATTTATGTATTTCGGAACTTCAAAGCATTATCTACATTACGTAAAAAATAAAATATAAATAATTAAAAGAACCCAAAAGTTAATTTAAAAAAGACTTCGTACATTACATTTTGCTATGTAATTTTTATTTTACAAACAACAAATGCAAATTAAACAACACTAACAGAATCGTAAATTATTACAATAGACTAAAAAAAGACTTCGTACATTACAATTTCATTGTTAATAAACTCTGAAAGTGTAAATATTGACATGGTATTAAACCATTCAACTGAGGTGGCTATATCTCAGCGATAGTTATTTAATAGAGAACGGTCCGACGTACTTTAACCCGGCTGATGTGCAAGAGGACTATCACCGGTAAAAGTATCGTCGGCCAAACTCCTTTAAAAATTGCCTAATCCACACATTACCAACCGGGTCACTTTGCTTCGTCGCCTCATGTCCCGCTCCTCGTCCTCTGCCTCCGCCATCTTAGCTCGTCGCTCATCCTCACCAGGGACCACCGCTTGGTATTTATAGGCGTGGCTCCACGAACCTGAATCCGTGGCACCCTGTCACGGATCTGTTTAAGTTCATTTCATCATCACCTGAATCCGTGGCACCCTGCCACGGATTCCTCCATTTTTTTTTCGTTCATCTCTGTATCCGTGGCAGGGTGCCACAGATACATGAAATCCCTACACCCTGCCACGGATTCCATAGAATATTGGGAACGGTGTAATCTGATAATTTATCTGATTTTGGTGTAATTTGATAATATTAAAATTGTAATGATGTAATGTGGAAACTTGCCCAAATATTAATAACTAAACGAATTCAAATTGATTTTTTAAACACCATTGTGTTATTTACTTATTTATGAGAAGATAATTTTTAAAGTGATTTTCAAAAGGGTACGTGTACATTAAAAATAAAAATCTCAGATTAATATTTTCATCAATTAAATGACAAAATAACTTATATTTTATGTTGTCATCGTTTATAATAATTTATTTATCTTAAATATTTGTGGTAAAAGCCAATGTAAAAAAAGTTCACTCTTCTATAGAAATTAGTCTATAATTAAATTAGTCTATACTTATATTTTATAGCGTCGTTGCGATTTTGTTGTAGCGCTGTAATAGATAGGGGTATTTAGTCTATTTACAAGAATTTAAATTTAGAGTAATACCCCGATTTAGTCCTCAAGGATTTTTGGATTGGACACTTTAGTCCCCAAGGATTTAAAATACCCAAATCAATCCCTCACATTTATTGTCGTAAGTCAGTGCAGTCCATGGCCGTTTCAGCTTAACGTTCGTTGCTGAGCTGGCCCATTAAGTCTCCTAAGTGTCCATTGATTGCAAAAGAAAGAGAATCGGACAATTCAGTCCCCACATATTGGTCATGCTTAAAACGTTGGGTTTTGATAGAAGGCGAGTGTTGTCTCTTCAATACTTACCCCTCCTTCCCTCATATCTCTTCCACTTAAAAAGACCCAAATCCCAAACTCTCTCCTTGTTTTTACAGAAAAATCAGAAATGTCCTAACCCCTCAAGCATCATGAGGGGATGAAAATGATGAAGGCCCAAATCTGATGATGCAAGATCGAACTCTGTTGAAGAGGATGAAGCAAGTGAAGAGCATGAGGAGTAAGAGGAGGAGTGATAAGAGGAGAGTGAGATATGACAGTGAGTTTGGGGTACCAATGAGAATAATAACGAAGAAGCAATTAATGATGTTGATGAGGAAGAAGCAATATTGATGTAACATGTTGGTTCATTCCTCCATGAACAAGGACTCCTTGATTTGTTTTCCCAAATAGTATATTTGATTTCCTTACCCCATCTCATCATCTCAATAGCCACTGCCATTAGGCTTGTGTGAGTATATGTCTTTGTAAAGAAACAAAAAATGAAAAACAAAGCCCCAATGGAGGAAGAGTGAGATGGACGAAGGTGGGTAAAGAAGAGGAAAAAGATGGAAGAAAGAAAAAATATAAAATTTTATAGGATAAAAATTAGTTTTATAAAATATAAACCGCAATATATAAAATTCATGAGGTCATAATATAATTTTTAAAAATAAGAAAATTAGGTATGTGCACCCAAACACTGAAAGTTGCTCGGTGTATTAAAATCGAAGCCCTCCATCTAGTAGTTAATGAACACATTGGAGACTTAACTGTTCAACTCAGCTACAAACGTTAGGCTGAAATGATAGGGACTGTAATGACTAACGACAGTAAATTTAAGGGACTAATCTATGGATTTTAAATTTATAGGGACTAAAGTGTCTGGTCCAAAAACCTCTGGAACTAAATTGGGGTATTACTCTTAAATTTACTTTAAGGGATCGAAAATTAAATAGGATTATTAGGGCATACTTGGAGTAATAATTACTAATTAATGACGACTGTAATGTGATTCATTTTTCCATTTAATTTGAGTAGCATCTAAATAAATGATAGTTATCACCGAAAATATGAAAACGTGTGGCTTTCCTCGAATATAAGTAGGGTCATGAAAATTAATGTATACACTATATATACATCATAGGCCATATATATAACAATATTATTAACTACCTGCCTATTGCATTCATTCATTCATTTATTTAAAAGAAATCTTGTTAATGATATGATGAGTGTTTTTAACTGTATTTTTTACACATGCAGAAGAAAAATGTGTTAATTAATTTTTAATAAGTTATTATAAAAAAATCAAAATCAACAAACAAAAATTGTACACATTTAAATTGAAAGAAGAAAAATACACATTTAAAATCTACATTGACTATGTCTTAAAAAATGCTAAATGTGTATAAAAACTTAGTCGTTATGTATTTATATATTATATATTTATATTGTATAATTCCAATATATTTTATATATTGATTGTTTTTTTTATGTGTACGTAACATGCCATTATTAATTATAAAATAATTCTTCAAAGTACATGAAATAATATATATTTATATATTGTCTAGTTTAACAGATTTTTTTTAGTATATACGTAGTAATTTAATTGCAAATTTATTAAAACTATATGATTAATAGAATTGTTTAACTTTGTTAATTATTAACTAAAAGAGTATTATAAATTCAATAAAAAGAGTGAAGTGTAAGTACTAAAATGTATACTATGCAATTATTTTAAGTATATTTCATGCTTTATAATAGTCTAATGATTTAATTTTGATATATATTTTTTAAAATAATTTTATAATTAAAATTCATTATTAGAATTTTTGAATTATATATATTTTATGGAATTTCTGAAATGTTTCTTATACATTAAATAAGATATATTATGAGATTAATTACATTTTATAAAATAAAGTAAGACAAAAAAATATATATATAAAAAAAATTATATTAAATAATGAAAGATTATACTTAATAATAAAAAAAAAATTGAGAAGATCGATTCTGATAGTATGGTGGATGTATGATGTTATTAATTGCTAAATAAACTGTAGAAAGAACAATGTTTATGGTTGGAGGCATGGAAGATGGAACTCATTCAATGATGATGATGGTACAATACAGCGTACGATGTGGTCCTAGTGGAGCCACGTGTCTGAATGGGTCCCACTAGCAGATGGGCCACGTCAGCATAGAAAAACACAACATGTGTCCAATACGACGACGTTTACCAGAGACGTTGACGTCCACTAAACAATACTATATGGTCAAGTCATGCACCTTTTTCCCTTTCAATCAATTTTAGACTCAATTTTCATTAACACATTATAACCCTTTTTTTCTATTATTATATTTGTTTCGTTCAAATTTGCTTTTGTCATGTTAGGTGCTAAAATATATAGCTAACTTCCTTAAAGCACCGACGTACACCATTGAATAATTGCGGTAATAATTTTATTTTATACATGATAATTTCTAATTAAGTCTCGTTAAATTATTTATTTTTATGTTAAATTAAAAATTATTTTAGTAACAAATAATATAAAAAATAATATTAAAATAAATTTTTATTTAATATTAAAATAATATTTTATTTAATATAAAAATAAATAATTTAATTAGATAAAATAAATATAAATCTAAAATTATTAATTATCGGTTTAAAGAAGTTTTACTAATTAGGTCACCTAAAAATAATTATTTTTACACTTATTCATGGGTAGTATCCTACTATATATATATGATCGATGAACATTTCGGCTCTTAAAGAGATTATGTTCAATGTTTTTTAGGAGGAGATATATTATTTTGGCCATCTAGAGAAAATTGAGTAGGAAATCAAAGTCATTCTTTTTTTTAAAAAAATCCTTTAAATTTAGAGAAAAAAAGATTCTTTAACTTTAAGAAGAAATGTAATGTAATACTCTAATATTTTTAAATTTATAATGTTAATTATTTATAAATTTTTCCATCTTAATTTAAAAATATTAGGATATTATTTTTTTCCTCTAAAATATTAATAATTTTA
Source organism: Stylosanthes scabra (assembly GCA_036250425.1). Lineage (NCBI taxonomy): Eukaryota > Viridiplantae > Streptophyta > Magnoliopsida > Fabales > Fabaceae > Stylosanthes > Stylosanthes scabra. The sequence continues at coordinate 20,442 of JASCZI010151277.1, forward strand.
GAAGAGCTTTGACGATCCTTTTAATTTCTTTTACTATATGACCTTAATTATATGATGGAAGTGCACAAATTAAAATTAAAATTTGTAATCAAATTTGGGCACGGAAAAGCATATAACAAGATTACAAGAGATAAGACATAAGAGTTGTGATTCAACTAAACGTGGCAGATTTAGTGAGAGTAGTAGGAAAAATTATGAAACTTTATCCTTTGGCCTTTGCAAAAATCTTCTTATTCTTAGTTTCTTACACCTAAGATTGCACAATGCGTACGACTCTTGCATAACCCTAAAATCTATCAATTACTTATTACTTATTTATTATAATGTAACATATTTGGAAATGGAATTATTGTTCATTCATTGCAATGCATTAAATAATAATAATAATAATATTATTATTTAAATTATCTTTTAGGAAAGTTTCAGGTATTACAGGCATTTTGCCTGATATTTGGTATTTCACTCATGACCCGGTAGGCTGATTTAATTTTGTCGGAACTTGAAACTTACTAAAACACCCTTAGTGTAGGCTATTTAATTGACTATATTGACCAGCTCTATTAAAATTTCGGCCTCAATACCACGAAGCTGCATATGAATGGGTTTTGGGTCACTAGGGTTCTCCTTGTATTTGTTAGCTCTACCATTAGGGAATGTTCATGTTATGGTTGAGAAGATACAAATCATGCTTATAATACAGTTTGATAGAGCAAAGCAAGACACAATTTCATATTGTCCATTGTGCACAAACAATAAAAAAAATTATTTGGAACTATAAATCTATGCATCGCCGAACCACACCAAAAAAGGATAATGTGTCACCACAACAACATACAACTTATAAAATCAGAAATTAATAGGAGATTTAACAATTCAGTAAGTAACAGAGTGACTACAACATTAATAAGGGAAACATAATGTGTTTTTGTTTTTGTTTTTTTCCTTTTCAAATGGATAACATTTCCGTGATTATCAGGTTGGTATATTTTCTAATTTCTAGAATTAATTTATGTGTACTATTGTACAATTCGTACACATCGTTTAGCAACATGAAAAATGTAAATATTAGTACAGAAAAATTTCTATTTCTGTACTGTTACGGACCGGCCCAATAAGCCCAATCCACTAATCAATAGCCAATTTACTTGGCTCATAGATCAAAGATCAGACTAAAAAAGGAAAGATTCGATAGGATCATGAGGAGATCTCATCTGAATCTTAACCACCCGCAACTATATAAACTAGGGGAAGCACCCCCTAAGGTACGCATTTTCTAAATCCTAATCTCCCGTATTAGTCCTAGAATACTTATAATCATAATTCTAGGATTCTAGTGCTATTCTCTCATCACATTAACCACCTTCTTCGGATTCAGCCCTCGGATTCTTCCGAGTGCTTCCCCTCGGAAGGAACACTTTCTCTCCCTCATTCTCATTGTTTATTCCCTCTCACGATTAATGTCCATTGGATCATTGTTCGGTACATCTGTGCTTAACATGTACTAATATTTTCATTTTTCTATGTTGTTAAACAGTATGTATAAGTTACAATGGTATATATGGTATTACCGTATTTTCTTAACTTTTTTTTTGGACAATATATTTTCTTAACTTTTTAACATCATCTTTGTTGGAAAGCAAAAAATTAATCATGCTACATGCATACCTCTTTTCTCCAACCAAGTCAAATCGAGTGAATTTCGCTCACTCATCCCACGCGCACGAACAAAATATTACTACTAGAACGAATAGAAAATTTAAAAGCCAACAAACAATTTTTAAAACCTGTTAATTTTAACCATAAAAATATGTTCATTGTACATATAAATTTATGTTTTCATTTTTAATGAAAACGTTTAAACAGTAACAACTTAGTTGAAAAAAATAGGTGTACGTCTAAAATTATTAAAAAATATATATATACATGAAGTAGTAGGAAAAATAACATCCCCAATTATGTTATAAGCCCACAAATGGGCTGAGAATTGTTGGACCGGTTCAAGCTTCACATTTCGGCTCGGCTAATTAATTTATGGCTAAAGCTGTTGACAAACTGGAAATAAGAATTTAACATTAAAGCAGCTCAACTTGGAAACCGGACCTACCCATAAATAGCACATGGTGCTCATTACACATTACAAGGAAATCATAACCGTTTTTTTTTAGTTACATTAAATCACAATCACATATTATTCCTGTCATACCAAATTTCAGGTGATTTGCTTGTCATATGGGAACCGCACCCTATATTTTATGATACATAGAGTTTTAATTTAACTCTTACAATTTTTTTTATGTTACGATATTGATATGAGTAAATAAATTTTACATACTTCTATGATCCAAATTTTGTTATGATTTTATGTTTTATTTATTTAATTCATTTTTTAATTTAATATAAAATCTGGATTTTCCTCTGCTTGTTACATTATTTTTGTTTTATGTAATTTTTATAATATGAATTGAAAAAAGAAATTGGTGGACAGATTTTTATTATTTGTAAAATTCTTAACTAATATGACATCTATTAACATTTACATATTTAATTAATAAAATGGAAGAGAGATAAATAATAATAATAATAATAATAATAATAATAATAATGTTTAACAAAATATGTTATTCATATCTTTAAAAATTAAACTTTTATTTGACACTTACCTCAAAAACTCTATTTCTTGCTTGAATTTATTAACGATAATAAAAATAAAATGCAATAATATAATATAGGTATGTGTGTGATTATTGATCTCCTCAAGTTATGAGATTTGAAAAACCCTAAAAAGGATATTAATTAAGAAACTTAGCAAAGTCAAGTTGGCCCCTCTGCTTCCAATGCCAATTGCAACTGGCCAACTACCATTGAATTTGTAACATCACATATAATAATTGCATTTAAAATAAAATGTCAAATTATTGAGAATGCCATTATTGTCACTTGAATTGACTGTGGCAAAATGAAACGAGCTTTTTAATTTGGATGCATTCTTGTAAAACGTATAACACACTCATGGTGGACTCTCATCTATTTTAGTCTTTGACGGAAATTAAAGCCTTCAAATGTGGCTTTCAACTGTTTGAACCTCCATGCATTTGTTTCATTCTTAAGGAACGGAATATAATACAGGAAACTATTCAAGTATACCGGTGTATCGGTATACCTATAATCAAAGTTGTCAAACTCGCGAGTTTAAATAAACTCGTAGAGTCGACCTAAACTTGACTCGCGAATTAACTCTTACACTCGTACGTGTTTATCTATTATATAAAAACAAAAACCTATCACACATAATCTTAAATCTAGGCATTTAAAATTAAAAATTTTTAATCTTAGAGCACATAAAAAACTAAACTAGTTGTATATATTTATAATTCAAATGACAATTATCAATTATGCAATAAGTACACTAACATATAACACACAAGATACAAATTGGATGCAAAGAGGAGTGGATGTGAGTAAGTCAACAATTTTGTAACTCTAACTCTTAAGGGAAAGTCTTCTTTTTTGACAATATGACGCTGTTTTGGCAAAATTAGGTCAAATTTAAACTCGTTGACTCGCGAGTTTGAGCGAGTTTCCACGAGTTCAGTCGAGTTTACCGAGATGCAAGTTTAGTGCCGAGTTGACTCGATTCTACTACCTGAACTCGTAAACTCGTAAGAGTTTAAGAGTTAACACTAGAGTTTAACAACCATGCCTATAATCTATAACTGTTGATTTTGATTTATATATATTTTTTATTTTCTTTTTAATTAAGATCAACGATTACAAATTATAGGTATATCGATATACCGGTATACTGGAAAGTTTTCTATAATATATTATTGATTGTTGATTATTATAATAGCCTATGAGATTGTTTCATGCTACAATGTGTATTATTATTAAAGGCTAGAAATATTTATAGGAAACACTTTGATTATTACACTTTAGTTCACTCTTAATTAGTAGATATATAGCATACTAAAAAATATTAAAGAAATATAAAACTTTTTGAGGTGAACACATAATGACATAATATGGAATCATACAATATGTAATATAATAAGATGACGCCGGCAAATAATTAATGTTAATATGTTACGGGTAAAAAAGTAGGTAGGGAATGCAAATATTTTTAGGAAAATAATATGTTATTACAAGGTAATAAATAAAGTAGCTTTTAGCATGTAATGGATTTTAATTTTTAATTTTTTTCATTTCGTAAATCAATATAAGTAGTCCCTTTGGAATTTTAAAAAAATATGGTTAATTTGATTATTAGTATGTTCTTGTTTTAATTTCAATCATTAATATTTTTTTTGGGTGTCTACGTAAAAGAGAACAAGTCCCAAAGGCAAAAATTACACTAAATCAGCACTAAAAACTTGACTTAGAACATCTTCTAAGAGCAAGCCATTCCACATATTTTCTTGTATTCTTTGCTCTTCATTTGACCAATCAATCAGCAGCTTTGTTGGCATTTCACTGAACATGCTCAAAATGCACTTCTCACTATCTAAGAAGCAAATCAGAAATTTTGTCCAAAATGTCCTTATATATCAAATGTTTTGGATAACATTTGTTTTGAAAAAGGAGATAAACTTTGAATGATAGATTTAAATTTACACTCCCAAGTAAAAATAAGATCTCTCCAAACAACAAAAAACTCACAACGTAAAATACTCCAAAGAGAAAGGTGACCAGAACAAGCTTTAATAAAAAATTCTCTCCAAAATACATAAAAAATCAGCCAATCCATAATCCAAGAATAAGGAAGCATCACAATTGATCTTGATGACATTTATAGGAGGAGGGAGCCAACAATAAGAGATAACATCTGAAAAAGAGGGAGGAGTACTTGATACCTGTACCAAGAAACTCAGAGTCAGACTGATGGGCAAGCATGGCAATCTTTCTTGCTGCCCATTGATCTCAATCATCAATATAAAATATAATAAAATAGACTAAAGCCTTACATGCGATCATTTTATAAATATGATTCAAGAATCCTAATTTTTTTTCTCCACTAGGATATCCATCGGGCCATATACCTAATAACTAATTTTTCAGGTAGCACAAAGGCATAAGAGGTCGGCGAGGTTCCCAAGCAAACAAATTCCATTTCCATTCTCTAATAAAAATCGAATTTAAAAGAAATAATTAAGGACGCAAAATGTCTTTCTGTGCCAACAAAAATCTTAGTTTAGCTCTGGAATTGGTCAGTCATAGCTCTGGAGTTTTTTTTTGGTCATGAGCTCTGGAGTTTTTTTTTTTTTTTTGGTCAAAAGCTCTGGAGTTTAGTTTGAGGAAAGATGAAACTTTGGGCCTCGTGACTTACTTAAAGTCTTGGGCTTTCAAAAGTGTTTTAGGCTATGACTATTGGTTTAAATCTTTTTCCATATGCCTAATTATTTTTTTTTGTCTGGGCCCATTTCCAATTTACTAAGCCTTCTTTTTGTTAAGGTAGTAACTAGTAATGAACACGAAATACAAAAAGCCTATACCATGACAAAAAAAAAAAGTGATACCTACTTATGAATAGGGAATTGATGACTTTTGCTGTTTTGGTTAAGTGGGAAATTAATAATGATTTTTTAATTTTTGGAAAATTAATTATGTTTGAATTATATTGAGTGAAACATTAATCCTTTGTCTAAATAAAAGGAAAAAGAAACATTCTAGATTCATGCACTCAAAATAAAAGGTAGTTAATTACTTTCTTAATATGAATGCTTTTCTAGAAGGAGATTTTTTTAATGGTTTTGTTTTTATTTTTGCGTGTAAAATTATTAATAGTAATTTTCAAATTTTCAGTAAGTCAGATGCTTCATGTTAGTGGTGCTCCAGACTTTATAATCATTGATTAAAGTATATTAAATAACTTTAAAATATATATATTATAGAATTGACGGTGATGAATATTGAAGTTCTGGTACACCATGATGTACCGAAAATACTTTCTAAAATATATTATTACTTGCAAAATATAAAAATAGATTATTATATAATATAAAATAGAGTTTAATTTTATTGTACTATTAGTATAAAGAGTTTTCATTAAATCAGATTTATGTATTATATGACTTTTAAGGTGATGAGTATAAAAATTAATTATTTTTACTGATATAACAATATATAAGTAGTTATTTGTGTAAAATTCTTTTATATTGACAATATATTAAAATTAAATTCTACAAAATAAACATAATAACTAAATTGAAACTCTAAATTACTTTTGTAATCAAGATAGTAATTGTGGGTCTATATTGAAACTCTAAATTACTTTTGTAATCAAGATAGTAATTGTGGGTCAAGTTTAAATTAATGCTAAGCATTTACTTAAATGGTCAAAACACATTTAATTTTAAAAAGAATATAAAAAAATATTTAATTGTCACATTAATCTCCATATATAATTGAACAAAACACTAAAATACATTTTGTTTGTAAAAAGTAAAAACTAACGAGCCTTGACGAGAAATCTACATAATGTTTTTGGGTTTTAATATTAGTAGAAATTTTTTAACTTTTTATTTTAATAAATATACAATGTATTAGAAATTTAACTTTTGTTACTTTTAAAAAACTTTTAATAATTGGTGTAGCAAAAACCATTTTTTTTTAAGTGTGAATAATTGTTGAAATAAAAAAGGTCAAGTATATATCAAATAGACAAATACTATTGTTTCTTGTTTGCTAGGATTGGATCCAACCATCCACAACCTTTCACATGTGATCCTTGTTCCATGCCATTGCCATTTGTTTGCATTATTAATATTATTAATTATTAATATTAGTTTTATTATTATTGGTGGCAAAATAATAATAACACGAAAAATTGCCGATAAAATCAAGAAAAAACCTCCGATAAATTCACCTACTTAGTTCACGGGCCCCACTAATGTATATATGTTTAATGTTTTCATTTCCCCCATTTTTTCCAAGAATAATAATTCATCATTAAAAGAAAATAAAACTATTTTAGGATAAAATGGTGCGTTAATTTAAAAAGGTTTTATTAAATATTTAAATAATCTAAATGAGTTAAGAATATGGTCACATTATAAAATATGTGTATCAATTATTTAAAAATACACTAATTGCTTAAGTGCTTGTAAAAAAATATTATAAATTATACTTGTTATATAATATTGTTGTTATTTTCTTCTGAATTCCTAGCAGATATAGTAGATAATAAAAAAATAAATTTTATTTAATTTTAAAATCTTGGATTTATGATGTAATATAAGATAAAATAATAAAATATTTGTGTTTGTACTCTTAATAATTTAAAATTTTATTTATTTTTTAAAAATTATAAATAATCAATAATTTTTTAACCAATATTTATTTAATAATTTTGTTTTGACCGTGGCCAAAAAAAGAAAAAACATATTTAGTTAGTTGATTTCTTTGTTTTTCTTTTTTTCTTTTATGAATATGTTGTGTCTTTGTTGCAAAACTAAGTATAACATGAAGCACCAACATTTTATTAAGTTGGATTCTTTATATTTTGAACACATTTTAAGATACAACACATATTCAACATGTGTATCTTTAAGATTTAACTATATATTAATAAAATATAATCTTTTATTTAAGTACATTTAAACTCATGCGTTCACTACTTTTATTCCTAACTTATTTTCTTGAAAAGAGATTAAAATAAGACCGCATTTCTAGTGACATTGCTAATTTGCTATGAGTGGCCTTAAGCTCGTTGTAAAATGTCTTATATAACCACGTTTTTGCTCAAACCACATCGACGGTTCATCCTTTCCATCCTTCCCCAGCAATCCACCCACATTGGAATTTTCCAATTTGCCCTAAATTGACACCTCCATGTTAAACAAGGCTGATTAGTTATTAGACTAAAGTATTGTTTTGGTCCTAATGTTTGGATATTTTTTTTTTAGATCCTAACATTTAAACATCATATTTTAATTTTAAAATATTTTAATTTTAATCAATTAAATCTCAATTTTAGTATCCATCCCTGTTTAATTATTTATAATACTTAGATCTCTAAAATATATTTGCGTCTCTTTTTCTTAGGACTTTATCGGCTAGGTGGGAATACATAGTGATGAAAAATAGTATATTTTTTATTCAATAATTCTATATGAACAAGTGATTTTGGCTAACCAAGTGCAATAAAATGATTCATTTCTATGCTAAATAGAAGACTATTTTGGTATCAAATAGAATTTTATTTAGGTGCAATTTTTTATTCTATATGACAACGAAATATTATTCTATCTAACAAAGAAATAAATCACTTGGTTGCTTATATGAAGCACGGAGACTTCGTTGAATTGGCATGTCCATATGTCGGACACGTTTTGGACACGACATCCACCGACACTCGTCCGACACGAATGTCTTTCATGTCTCATCCGTGTCCTTAAAAAAATAAAAAATCCTCTTCGGACATACTTGACACTCCAAAATATTATCGAGTGTCCAACTTTATTCCTAACTTATGTCCTTAGAATGAATTTAAAAGTAATATATATATAATTTTTTAAAACTAAAAGTTATATTAGATATTTTATATAATTAGAAAAAACATTAAAAATATTTAAAAATAATAATTTAAATTTAAATATAAATAAAATATAACATATTATTATAATTTTATTAAAAATACATTATATTTTATATATATGCAGTATTTCCGTGTCAAATGAAAAATTGAGATTGGTGTGTCGGCGTGCCGTGTCGTGTCCCGTGTCGTGTCGTGTCCCGTATCCGTGTCCATGCATTATAGGTTGGATTTGATTGGCCAAAACCACTTGTTCAAATAGCATTACCTTTTATTTTTTTAATATTAATTTTTAATTATATTTAATTGTTCTTCAACGATAAAATGAGCAGTTAAGACCATGTACGTCTTCAACGATCCTAAGAGGAAAAGACACAAACATATTTTATATATCTAAGCATTATAAATAATTATTAAACAAGACGAACACCGAAATTGAGACTTAATTAATTAAAATTAAAATATTTAAGATTAAAATATAACGTTTTAAACGTTAAAGATTAAAATAAAAAACGACCCAAATATTATGGACAAAAATCATACTTTATCTAGTTACCATTAATCCAATGTGGCTAGAGATTTTTACTATTGCCCATTACCCGTTTTACGAGGGCCGTTGTACACAAACAAACAGTGTGACCGTTCTTTGTAACAACCCATCTACATGGCACGTTCTCATTTGTTTATACAGTATTAGCTATATTAGCCACAAAATTTAATTACAAGTAAAACAAATATCATTTAATAGGAGATCAATTTTGACTACATTTAATAGGAGATTGGTTTCCTTTTGTATTTGTTGACGAGATTAATTAGTTTGCTCATTAATAGTAGAGAGAGGATTTGGTCTTATATTTAATAAGAGTAATGCTACATAATTAATGTTAAAGAATTAATAGGGAGTCAATAAGTGTAATTAGATAAATAGTAGCTGATAAAATGAGAAAAAAATGATATTAATTTCCTATTATCTTTTTAATATTGACTACCAAAACTTTCTCATTTAATAAATAAAAGAAAAGTTGATAGTCATGATTTGGTAATAATAAGGAGTGATAATTTTCTTATTTTAATTTTTGTTTTTATTTATTAATGGGTTTAATTTTAATATATTATTAGTTTAAAAAATTTTAAATTATTCTTCTATTAAATTCATGCGTTTAAATGTCTTCTAAAGTAGTGGTGTGTTTAATAATTAATTATTTATATTGATGTAATAATATATAATTAGGTTTTGTTAAGTATAGAATACTTAATGATTGTCCAAAAGACTTTCGAGTGTGAGGGACTAGATAACGAGAACAAGATAGAGAGAATGTGCCTTCCGAAGAGCGAAGCGCCGGAAGAGTCTGGGGGCTTATTGCCGAGAAAGGGGGTTAATGTATTTGAAGAATAGCCCTAGAAGCTCAGAATTATGATTATGAGGTTCTAGGTCCAATACGGAGATTATGGTTAAGAAAATGCATAGCTTGAAATGTTTTTTCCCCATCTTATATAGTAATAGGTGGTTAGGATTTTTAGAAGATCCTACCATCATTATATCGAATCTTTTCTAATTTGGCTTGATCATTGCCTTTATGTGCCGTATGTTGTTGATATGAATTGGGAAATTGGGCTTTTATGGGTTGGTCCGTAACAGGTTTTTATATAAAATTCTTTTTTACTGATAGTACATGAAAATTAAATTTTTTATTAATTATTATTGAATTAAATAAATAATATTATATGTTATAAAGTATAATTGAAATTGAAATGATATTTATATGAAATTATCGATATAAGTTAAATATGATGGCTTTGGATTATAACTACTTAATTATTATTAGCAAATAATATAAGGATTTATCTAAAATTTAATTTTTAAATACAAATGTTAACTTTACTAATGGAATAGCTTTTATAGAAAACATATAAAATTTATAATTTTAATACAATTTATTTTACATACATTTACTAAATTAAAAGGTTAAAAAAATTTCTAACTATAATAACTTTAACGTATGATCTAAAATAGATATTATCAAATAAATAACATTGCTCCATATTAAGAGATTTTATTTTAAATACATCAAAGTGCATAATTGAACACCTTTTTTCAATAATTTGGGATTGACAACATCTATTTCTAAAGAATAATCTTATATGTTGCATCGTTATTTTAGGACATTCAAATTTACTATATTTTACTTAACATCTATTATAATTTCATATAAATAATATTTATAATTATATATTTATAATATTTAATATTATAAATTTAATTTAATAGCAATTAATAAATGGAAATAAAAATAAAATAGAAAAATTATTACTATTTATGATTCTCAAACTATAGCTACCAATTTTTTTCTTATTATAATATATTAAGAATAAATAATTAGTTTAATTCAATAATAATTCATTAATACTGCTATTTTGTTGGTAGAAAAAAAATATTTTTATGTAATTCATAAAAAATGCATTTGATTAATTTAAGATCTTTTGTTCAAGATTTTAGATATTTATTATTTGAATGATTTTTCATTTCTTATATATAATCTGTAAAAGTATAAATTAGAATATACAGTAATATTTATTGGTTAAATTAGTCCTTTAAATTTTCACTAAATTAAATGGTCATGGTCAAGGAAACAAAGTGAATTACTTTAGTGAATTCAAGACAAATTTGATTCACTACAAATTTGAAGCTTACTTTGACTATTTATTTTAGATTTAATTATTTGGTTAGCTCTTATCATTTTATCAAACTTTAATTAAGTCTTCACGATTTAAAATATTATAATTAGATCTCTTTGGTCTTTGCTATAGAAAGAATTGTAATTAAATATTTACTAATCAACCACTATATTACAATATTACATGTACATACAAAATTAGTCATTATATTAATCATTTCCATAAAATCTATATTAAAGTCCAAAATATATATGTTAAAAATATGTGAAAGTTATGATGCACAAAAATGATAGAGATACAGACACAACACTAAATATACGGATACACTAATTTAAATTTTTTTTATGACAAAATGACACGACATATATATAAAATATAATGTACTTTTTAAAAAAGTTATATACTATCTTAATATTTTATTTATATTAAATACAATCTTATATTAAAGTTATATACTATCTTTTTTCATTATATAAAATATTTAAAATAACTTTTAATTTTAATAAATAATAATATATACTATTTTAAGATTCTCTTCAATTATATATGTGAATCATAATATTGGACACGCTAATATGTGATGATATTTTGAAATGTCAAGTGTGCCCGAAAGAAGAATATATATATTTTTTATAAAGACATAATTAGACACAAAAAACTCATGTATCAAGGGTTAAATACTATTTTGGTCCTTATAATTTTGGATGCAAATCAAAATTGTCCATAACACCTTTTTTAATTTAAAATCATCTCTAACGTTTGTTTTATATTTTGAAATCGTCTTTGATAATAAATTTTTTTAACTACAAAATTCTCTTTTAAATTATACCACCATCTTTTCATTCCTTGCCATGGTAATAATTATCAATAATACCACAACTTCCCGTATATAATAATTAATAAATATAAAATATGTAGTTTTAAGTTTTGATTAAATAAAATAAGGGTTATGCTAGGTGTACACCAAAATTAGTTATTAGTGTATAATACGTATTAAAATACCAAATATACATTAAAAATGAATTAAACTACACATATATTTTGTTTTTCAGTGCGTATTATATACTAGTCATTGATTTGATGGCTAATTTTGATGTGTAAATAGAATTATCCATAAAATTAATATGGTTAAATTCTTTTAAAAAAATTCTTAATGATATTATTGGTAACTATCACGTAAAGGAAAGTAATGGCAGTATAAGAGATGTAATTTGATTAATAATTTTGTCTTTTAAAAAAAAATTGTGATTGAAAGAACAATTTTAAAATAAAAATAAACGTTAGAAACAATTTTAAACACAAAAAAACATTAGAAATAATTTTAATTTTCGCTTAAATTATATGGCCTAAAATAGCACTTCATCCACTTAAATACTTAGTAATTTAGTCAAAAAAATACTTAGTAATTCACTTTATATGAAGGTCATAAATATTAAATGAACATTCAGAATTTAATTTGAGTAGACCAAATTAAATTTTTAAAACTAATACAAACCTTAATTAATGAAGGAGTAATTAATTCTCCTTATTTTATTATTTTTCATTAAATACCTGTATATGCATGATAATTGAGAAGCAAAAAAAAAAAAAAAGACAGATTCAATCAAAGGTTGAATGAACTGTTTGGCACGGAAACACAAGCTGAGACTCTGAGAGAGTTTTTTTTTTTTCTTTTTTTTTTTTCCCGAAGGAAAAGGAATTTGGTTTGAAGAGCAAAATCAGGAAAACGATCATTGAAGGAGTGCAATTCGAACCCTTCTCCGACGCAAACGGCACCTCAATCGACGTCGTTTCGATTTTCTATCTATCTTTCACTGCCGCTTCTATCTGACTCGGTCGTTTCAGTTTCAGATTCACTTCTGCTTCAACTCAACTGAAAAAGAGTATCCACCTTCTTCACCACAAACCCTAGGTTCGTTCCTCTATTGTCTTAGCTTGCGATTTTTTTTTTTTGGTTTAGCTCCTTTTCGATTCAGTTCGCACTTTTCTGTGATCAACCTTATCGAATTCACGTGTTGTCCATTTCATTTTTGGATCATTTCACGGCTTTTTAAAAAAAAATTGAAAATTGCTTATTTATTTGAGCTGCTGATTGGAGTGTTGTTGCTTTGAAAATTCATTGACTTTGTTTTATTTTGTTTTTTTTTTTGGTTGATCAAATGAGCTTATTGATCATCTGGTTGTAAATTTTGTGCTTTTTTTTTTTTAGTATTTATCATATGTAATGGAGTATGTGAATGTAGATTTATGATGCTAAAGCAAAGAGCTGAGCTGTGGCAGTTAAAACACAGAGAGTAAAATGGAATTTTTTTGAAAAATTAAATTGTTGCGGATTTTGTTGGGTGATCTTTGGCAGCTTTCAATTTGTTTGGTTCTTGGATTATCTATCATTTAATTCTGAATCTAACTTGCATACATATGTACAAATACCATTTCCTGAAATCCTGAACAGCAGGTGGATTGAGTCTAGTAATTTTTTTGTTGTGATACCATTTAATTTATCAGTCAACAGTGAAAACGCAATTAAAGAGTCTTTCCTGAAATCCTGAACAGCAGGTGGATTGAGTTTGGTAATTTTTTGTTGTGATACCATTTAATTTATCAGTCAACAGTGAAAAAGCATTTTTTTCCTGAAATCCTGAACAGCAGGTGGATTGAGTTTAGTAATTTTTTTGTTGTGATACCATTTAATTTATCAGTCAACAGTGAAAAAGCAATTTTTTCCTGAATTCCTGAACAGCAGGTGGATTGAGTTTAGTAATTTTTTGTTGTGATACCATTTAATTTATCAGTCAACAGTGAAAAAGCAATTAAAGAGCCTTTTTTTGGGGAGGGGGGGTTGGGGGAGGAAGTCCTGCCAAAAGTCTGCTTGTTCCCTGCAGATATTAAGGGAAGGTTATTCTTTTCATAAAATGTCTGGTACATTTTGGGTATATAAAAAGGATTATCTTTCTCTAGGATTGAGTGCTAAACATGATCACATAATTTATCGCCTATGCTGTGATGCAATTTGTTTCAGATGGTTGGGGGCTTGAGTCTAAGGTAGGGTCCTGTGAACTTGGTATTTGAATTTGATATGCTTAACGTAAATCCATTGCGTTCTTAAAAATTATCTAAGAAATCTATACTTCATATTTGGATTACATACATTCCATTTGGAAATGGAAAGGCTTTTTTGATTCTCATATTATAAGTTGGGAATTGCCTATGACGTCTTTGACTTTAGGTGGAGTTTTGATTTGGCAATTGGAGTTGTAATTTAGGAATTTGAAATAACACCTATCGTTAGAGATGATGAAATCTCAACCTTGGTTGTTTGGTCGTGTTGGGAAAAGTCTAGAAGAGCATCCGGTTAGGATGGTGAAACAGATGCGAAAAAGTTCAAAGGCTAGGTTTTAATTTCGTCATTCAATTCGTGTAGCCGTCCCACCTAGTGAGACACGGCTCTGTTGTTGTTAGATGTAGTTTAGTTTAGTAACTATTTCCTTCCTATTTCATCCCAACCAAACATACTCTAAGTGTTCATTGATGAAGTCCTTGGAATGTGATATCTTAAGTAAATTTTCATTGAGATTCAAAAGACTAGCTTGAATGTCTTCAATTATCTGATTGTGAATCAAATTTGTATGAAGGAAGAATTATACCTGATTGAAAATTGTTCGCCTTTGGTTTAGAAACTGTTTTCAACTTTCCATTTCTAACATTTTCTACAGACATTATTGTTTGTTTTAAACCATTATAGAATGTGTTAGGGTTTTTAAATGTTGAGATTTCTTTTCTTTCGTTACATAATCATTTTTACCAGTACACAACTACTTCAACTGACAATCTCATGCATATAGAATAGAACCAAAATCAATAAATGTTCAATGGAAAAGGGAAAAAATTTAATCGTGTGTGTGTTTCTTGAAGTGCAGAAAATATTTATTATATTTATTTGATTATTTATAAAAGAGTCAAGTTTTCAGCAAACTACGTAGTGAATTACTTACCAAACTCATTTTCTTTGATGATTTATCCTGACAAGGAAAACACAACTTAGGAAGTAAAGCATGCCGTTAGGGTTTCAAATTTATAGATGATAGTTTATAACTTATTTGGGTATCTCTTTTGATGCTTCCTGGATGGATGACAACATGGAAGCTCTATTTATTGGTATTGTTTACAACTTCCATTATAGGGCACAATAGTGTCAATTCATCCATTTTTGTTCTGTTGATATTTTTTGAATGTTGACAAATTGCTTTGACAGTCTAAAATGTGTTTATCCTCTATGTTGCATCATATTTGACAAAAAAATTGAGTAATGAATCTTGTAAGAAGCCAGTTTTCATTTTATAGGGAACTGTAGTAGTGAGTTAAGCTACGTACGGAACACGTTTTCTGATATGAGTACTTTTCCTCTGCTGACAAGGAAAACATAAAATAGGAAAATCAACCATGTTCTCTGGGTTTTTATTTTCATAGGATTTGGGATATACAAATGATAGTTTATTCTTTTATTGCGGGTTTTTGTGTTGACGGTTAGTCAAAAGATCGAAGCAATAGGGTATTTTTGACAGGTTGCTTTCACATTCTAAAATATGAATTTGTATCCTCTATGGTGCTTAGTTGTAAACAAAAGTCGGGTAATATAAGTTTCTTAAGCTGAAGTGTTTCTTTTTTGGATAAATGAAGAATATCATTCAGATAAAAAGATCTTCCTTACCAGAGCAAAAAACAAACAAAAGGAATAATGGCATAGATTGAGTTAGATTGTGGATTTGGTATACATTATGGTATGTTAGTCCTAGCTACAGGCCACATAGTTCAGAATTGTTGGTAAAATGAGAATAAGATAATTAGATAGTCCGGAAAGAAAATAAGGATTCTCTTTGTAAGTGCTTTCAGCATTAGTGCTGCATATGCTGGCTTCAACTTCTATTTGTTCTAATTATATAACAAATTGAAGAAACATATGCCTTCATTTGGTGTATGGTGCACTACAAGAAACTCTCCTCTGAATGCTTATAACTTTCAAATACTAAGTACTTCTTAGTTTGTAACAAAAAGAACTCATTCAATCTATTTTACAAACCATTAGTTTTGTATTTGTGCATATATGTCCGTCTCTCTCTCTAATAATATTTTCTCATAATTCTGTTCAGCATCACCTTATTAGTGGGTTTGTTTTTGTCACCTATGCTGCAGATATTGGATATTGACTTGATGCAGTTCACCTACCGTACTACTGATGAGTATGCTCTGATATTTGAGTTTGTCATTATTAATTAGTTTTGAATGAGAACCTTGGCATGTTAAATATATCATTGAAGTTGAAGAGAAGTTTTGGGAGGGAAAAATAAAGAAGTGCATCTTCTGATGCATTTTATACTTCGATTTGTTCAAAGGGTAAATGCCACCAACCTGGAAGTATTATAACATTGGTTTCTCCTCTTCATTATGTGATCTATTTTTGGTCGGTAGTACATTTTGATGTTATGATATAAGAAAAAAAATGGAGCATGTATCAGAAAAACGATTTCCTCTCAATGCCAAAGATTACAAGTTATATGAAGAAGTTGGTGAAGGTGTTAGTGCCTCAGTATACAGGGCTCTCTGCATTCCACTCAATGAGATAGTTGCCATCAAGGTTCTTGATCTCGAGAAGTGCAACAATGATTTGGTACGCAGGCTAGACTCTTACGAAATATGAAAATTTTATTGTTTTCAGATTTATGTGACAAATCTTATTGCTAGTTTGCTTATTTGTCAATCATCATATCATTGAATATTTCTATTTTCTTAGCGTACGACAAAAAATTGTTTGTAGTAAAGGCGCCTTGCTTGGCTAGCTAAAATGCCATGGAATTAGGTTATTGGTGTGGCTCCTTACAATCCCACTATTCCATTTAATCTATGTATAAAGCGTTGCTATGTTGTTTTCACATTTTACCATATTTTTCTTTTCATTAAATTTGTTTCTTGCATCTTTCGATTCAATCTGGCTTATGAAAATAGAAAATAATAAAAAGATTCCTGTCATCATTACACTGCCTGGTGATAAATTCTGCATTTTCAATCTGATTCGTTGTTGTCTGTTTTAAGCTTATTGAATTAAAATGTCTAGTTACATGTGGTGCAATTTGCTTTCATACAAGGATATAATTTTTTTGATATTAATAATACTTGGATAATTTCCTTTATTAGTTGAAATTTATTAGATACTAACTTGTTCACTGATACTTGCAAGTTTGTGTATTCCATATCTGTCAGATTGAATACATTCTCATGCTATCTATACAAATTATGCAGGATGGGATCCGGAGGGAGGTACAGACCATGAGCTTGATTGACCATCCTAATCTTTTACGAGCACATTGCTCTTTTACTGCTGGACATAATCTCTGGGTTGTGATGCCGTACATGGCTGGGGGTTCTTGCCTTCACATAATGAAATCTTCCTTTCCTGAGGGTTTTGAAGAGCCTGTTATTGCTACTTTACTCCGTGAAGTTCTCAAAGCACTAGTCTATCTTCATGACCATGGTCACATACACAGAGATGTTAA
>JASCZI010151277.1:38205-51712 GCA_036250425.1 Stylosanthes scabra
TTCTATTCTTACCATTTTTGAAACATGCAACCATTTGATATGAATATTGGGAATCTGAGAGAGTGAGGATCTTAGTCAAAATACTAGGTGAAATGTGTGATTGAGAGTTTTTTGCATGAACTTGCACCTGTTTCTTTTGTGCTTGTAAATCTTATTTGAATCCATTAATTGATTCCTTTTCATTTGCATGAATTTTCTCTCCATTTCCTATACAAACCTACATATGTCTTCTTTCTTTCTTTGCTTCTTTCCCCTTTCTTTTAAACATACTTAACTATGCAGGCTGGGAATATTTTGATTGATTCTAATGGTGCAGTCAAACTAGCTGACTTTGGAGTGTCAGCGTGTATGTTTGATACTGGAGACAGGCAACGGTCAAGAAATACTTTTGTTGGAACACCCTGCTGGTACCATTTAGTTGCTATAATCCTTTATGTATACTCATAGGAAATCTGGCTAGTCATATGAATATGATTGTTGAAGCTGTGGATTGTGTTTTCTTTTCATCAGGATGGCTCCTGAAGTTATGCAGCAATTACATGGATATGATTTTAAGTGAGTGTCTTCCCTTCTACCCATCCCTATTGGGCTTCTTTTTTCCCTTCAAATAAATATATTTCTTGTTTTTGGTTGAACATTGGAAGCTTTTATTCTTAATCTGCTATTGCAATATTTGATGAGTTCTTTCCATTTTATTTCATTTTTTGTTTCTATTAACAGAGCAGATATATGGTCATTTGGCATAACAGCACTTGAACTTGCTCATGGTCATGCCCCATTTTCCAAATATCCACCAATGAAAGTAATTTACTTATCTTAAAATTTACTTGTCCATGCCTCATATTACCCCTCCTCTGCTTCAATCCTTGAACTCAGTTGAATACTTACCTTACTTTTCTGGACGTAGGTTTTGCTTATGACTTTGCAAAATGCCCCTCCAGGTCTTGATTATGAAAGAGATAAGAGATTTTCAAAGGTTTGTGGCATTTAGAGAAACCTTGTTGTGTCTATCAATTGTGAACGCTATTCATATATTAATTGTTTCTCCTCCCATCTCAGTCTTTCAAAGAGTTGGTTGCTACCTGCTTAGTGAAAGACCCTAAAAAACGTCCAACCTCAGATAAGCTCTTAAAGCACCACTTCTTCAAACATGCACGCCCTGTTGAATATCTTGCTCGCACAATTTTAGATGGCCTTGCTCCTTTAGGAGATCGCTTTAGAATGCTGAAGGTTTGCTTCTTATTTTCAAATTATTGTACTATGTTTATAAATCACTTTAGTTATCATTAATCAGACCTCTTGTTCCAGGCAAAAGAGGCAGATTTACTGGTGCAGAACAAGGCTCTTTATGAAGATAAGGACCAATTGTCTCAGGTTGGTGCATGTTAAATGCTGAAGTATAAGATAGTTTCTTATATAGTGTAAAGTGCATGCAAGGTGGTAATTTTCATGACTGTAGTGTCCTTATTCAGTATTAAGTACATGTTTACCAGATGCTTGTATCAATTTGTATCTATATTTTATTAGTAGTCCTTGTTGATTTTAGTATACATGATATGTGATTTTTGATTGTTCCATTTACAGAAAGAATATATTCGAGGAATTAGTGCCTGGAATTTCAACCTGGAGGATTTAAAAAGTCAAGCTGCTCTCGTAAGTAGTACCTTCCCACTTTGTAAACTTTATTTACCTTACCTAGGTAGAAAAGTTGTGTATTACTTGTCATTATTTTCTTTGTCCTTTGCATACAGATTCAAGATGATGGAACGCCAAATGCAGAAGAGCCAGATATTGGCAAGAAGCAGAAGGATAGATCTGATGACCGAAGGGTCCCAGCAGATGGACTATCTTCTGTATCAGCTAATCATCCAGATGTTGCATCCAGACTGGACAAAGAGGTACTGATATTGCGCCCAAAAATTCATTATTTATTTTTTGAAATCTTCACTTCAGTTTATGTTCTTTTTATCTCGTAACCTTTCTATTATTTATTTATTATTATTATTAGTAGTAATACTGTATACAAATGTATTTTTATCATCTGAGTTGCATGTTATTCTCAGGATGGCTTTAACAATATTCAGGATTTGGAGAGTTCACTGCCTTCATTTCCTAGTAAACCTCTTCAAGCACTTAAGTATGGTTATTTCTTCCATTTATTTTCTTCTGTGTTTATTTATTTTTATCTTTTTCTGTGTTGGTATTGTGTTTTTAAGTAATGCTTTATCATCTCTTTCCTGTTATATGGAAGTTTATGTTTCAAGATGGGCAGTTTTCTCTCCTCCCACATCTTTTTTCCGTATTTAATTAGTTACTATTGTTATTTATGATCTTTCCCAAATGGTTACTCTTTTAGTTAACGACATAAATGGTAGGTTTTACTCTCCTAATGCATGATCGTCTTTAGGTTTAGGGTTAAAAGTTTATTAAGCTTGAAGCATGTAGTATAGGTCTAGCCTATTTTATTCCCAAATTTAACATATATGTAGAATAATGTAGCAACCAGAGTTTTCACTCTAGACCACTTGATTATAGAAGTTTTGATAGCATGCAATGAAACCAGCTCATCAAATAGCTTAATATCAATCCTACAAGATATAAATTATAAATGGAATCCTTTACTTCTTTCTTCCTTAAATCTTGGTGCATAAAAATAATGTGCGTGCGTTTTGTTTCAAATATATATTTCATTTCAGATACATTCTTCATTCAGCTATGGAATTATAATATACTGAACCTTCTTTTACCCCTTTTGAATGTAAACACGATTGACAAATTATGTTGCACTCTGGTCCATGTAGTCAATCTTAGTGGGAGAGAAGGGTTAGTAGTAATTGTTATTGATGAAGAATTAAAGACATTTTTAATGTGACATATACGATGTTCTCATTTGAATTGATTTTTTCCCTATATATTCTAAAATCATTTGCAAGTTTAGTATCTGATTTTCCCATTAGATTGTTTTATCAATATATGCAATCTATGCAGAGGTTGCTTTGATGTCGGTGAGGAAGATGTCAATAATACCAGTCCAAAAGATTTGGATACTGATTCTGGAAGAAGTAATGAAACTTCTGGGCCAAGTGGTTCATTACCACAAAATGCTATAGCTCAACAAAAAAAGTTTTTGAGCGGTTCTTTGTTGCCTGATAATTTTCCTTCTTCCAAAAAGGTTCCCGATAGTGACAGGTATTTTTTCTCTTTTCTTCTCCCCACCACAACAGTACTTATTTTTTCTTTCCTGTCTTTTAGACTTCTTACAAGTAGTGCAGCACTTGTGCATAGATACACTCTTGGAAATCATTTTTTCTGTTAAAACGGATTTTTTTTTTTTGACTGAAAAAATTAAGTCTAAAATTGGTAACTTGCATGTAATGCTGTGTCTGTGACATTGTTTTTCTCTGCCATCTTTATCTCTTTTTTTGGAAACCATTATTAAAAGATCGTGTGATTCATTTGCTAGCTTTATATTATAAATTGAAGCATGGTTATTGAGAAATTTTCAAAATTCTCTGTTGAAGAATTGATATGGTTTATGATATGTGATTCTTAGAATGGAATAATTTCTTTGCCTCGTAGATGTTCTTGTTGATCTACTATTGCTGTGTATTCTGATATGTTTTGTGCATTTTAAAAGGGACTATCTACAAAGCAAATTTTCTTCTGATCGGAACCATAGTGGTCCGTTGTTATATCGGCAGAAGAGGGATAGCACCAACCTTCCTCTGGGTGTGTATTTTTCTAGTTAATGTGGTTGCCATTCTGAAATCTGAACATTTTCATTTTCTTGTCAGTAATTGGATGTTGCTTGGTTTGTTCCAATATATGCAGTTGATGATGCATCAGAAGGAGCCATTGTCCAGCGTAAGGGGCGCTTTAAGGTCACATCAGCAGATATCAGTCCAATGGTATGTGTCTTTTAAATGCATCAGTGTACATTTTTATGCCCAATCTGTGGATTAGGCTATGCTATTTGTTAAAATTTGTAGCTCTTCGGCTCTTCCTGTTTCCTTGAGAAGATATGCCGACCTATTGTTGGATCTAGGCGATTATGTTTGCTTCCTTCTGTGATAATAATATTGAGGATTGAACTTAATTTATTTATGTTTTAGGAAGTAACCATTTCTTGTTTTTTCTACTTATTCAGGGTCAGGCAAACTGCTGCGCTTATGGCCCAGTTAGTGTAGCTCCTGCTAGTCCACCAAATCTGAACTCCGTGGCTGGCGCTATTCTTCCATCACTGCAGTGCATCTTACAACAGAACAGTTTGCAGAGGGTATGTTTCTGTTGCATTTCTTACTTCTTAATTTTTTTTTTTTTTTTTTTTTTTAATTGACAATTCTAAGGCGGTTATTTTACTTCCTAATGAAATTTGACAGGAAGAGCTTATTAAGCTAATAAAGTATGCAGAGCAATCTTATGGTAAGGGCACTCTTTTTTTTTGTGTGTGTGGGAATTTTGCTCCTTAAAACTGCCAACTCTGGTTATTGATTTTGATTTTATTTTGTTGCAGGCAAGAATGCAGAATCAGCCGATGCAGTTGAATCTTTGCAGGTACATCACCACCCTTATGTGTAATAGCTCTTAAAAGTTCCAATACAAACTCTCAAGACTAAATTTTTACTGCTGTATCAGAAATCTATAAGCAATAGGAAAACGTTGAAGGAATTTGATATTTATAAACACTGATTAGAATAACTTAGGGAATGAAATCAAAATTTAAGGACAGAAACAGTCCCTGGGTGAGGGGGTTAAGAATACTCATTATATAAAGGATAGCTCAGTGCATAGGCATCCCACGTTTAGTAGGGTCTGGGGTAGGACCGCACCCAAAGGGTGTAATGTAGGTTGTCGGCACTAGGCAACCTAACTTGATAAATACATCGGTGGCTGATTTCACGGCTTGAACCTGTAATCTTGAGGTTACAGAGAGACAACTCAACCGTTTCTCTAAGACAACTTATGCAAATACTCATTTCACGAATTTGCTTAATGTTTTGTTTAATGGCCTCGGATTTGCGCAACTTGCAGGCACCACCGGTGACAAGTAGGGAGCGAGAGCTGTATTTTCAGGTTGTTCAACTCCAACAGAGGTATAATGAATTTAACTAAGTTTCTGATTGTTGATCACCCTAAATTCAGCATATATCTTATTTTTAACTCTTGTGTCAGTCTTGGGAGCCTTGTTGAGGAATTGCAGAGACAAAAGATGAAAAACCTTCAGGTAGAATCTATATATACCATTTTGAATTCTGATTCATACGTAGGAATTCTTTGAGCTAACATTGATCCATGGTATGTGTGTTGGTTTGCAGTTAGAGAAACAGCTGAGCTTAATGGCCAGCAAAGTTGAAAAGTGAAGAAGAATACAACAAAGAAAGCTTATAAGCGAGCGATGTTTGGCGTTCAGAGATAAGATTGGAATTGGATGATGATGATGTTTTGCAAACAAACTTGAGGGATGGAGGCACATCTCAGTATGTATCTTGCTGTATACCAGTATTAACTTTTTGTTTATGGCAGACACCAATTTTTGAGATGCTATTCCTTGAGTCTCTTTGTAAAATGTAATTTATTGACTTAGACATCGGGATTATTATTATTATTAATGCATATATATATATTATTTAGTTGAGTAATGTTGCTATTGCTATGTGCCTTATTTATTTATCAATAAAATTTCATTGGAGTTAAAGTGAATGCATACTATGGTAGATAGGAAAAATTATGAAGAGAATGAAAATTCTCTTTAATAGATAGTTAGATTGTCTCTTGGAAAATATGTATTTTTTAAAATTAATTTTTTAAAATAAATTATTCACTCTTCTTCATTCTCTTCATCCACAAGCCAATTCATTATATAAAAATTATAAACTGTTTGAAATTGCTTTTGATTTTGTTTCAAATAGTTAGTACAAGATAGCTTAGTTCTTTTTTAACTTATGAGTGAAGTGGGGTTGGTTTTGTAAGTGCTCTCAGAATGGTTGCTTGTTTTGGAGAAGCAATTCTCAGATAAAGCTATTCATCTGATTTTTTACTTAAAAAGAATTACGCTTTTCAGATGGCTAATGAATGAAAAGATTTTTAGTTTTATCTTCTTTTCTTTGAATTTGTTTGGATGTCATTATTTGACTAAAAAAAATCTTTTCTTGACAAAAAATGATCTTTTTATATTTTTAAGTGTGTTTGGGTAATTTCTAATAGTAAAAGTAAAATTGTTAGTAAAATAAAAAACATCTTTTTACAGAAGATGTTTTTTACAAATTTTCTTAAAAGATTTTTTTTACTCGAAAAAAAGATGTTTTTAACATAGTAAATAAACAAAAAGGTATTTTTACATTGTTGTACTCAAACATAATTGATAAATAAAAAGATATTATTATATGAGATATCCAAACATAAAATTACTTTTACTTTTGCAAAAGATCTTTAAATAAAAGATAGCTCGGAATTTTTTTTTTTATGAGAAGCTCGCCCCAATAAGTTTTTTTTTTTTTTTGGTATTATTTTAGTTTTATGACTTTTATCTTTGTTAAAGTATTTTTTTAAGTTACACTAAACATGTATCTGTTACTTTCTAAAGTCAGAAATCATGCACACAGATTAAGATGGTCAGATTTTAGGGAAGCATGAGGTTTGAATAATGAATATGGATAATAAGTCATTACTGGCAGATTGGCTGCTCCAAAATATCTGCCACTTTATGATCAATGCTGTGGGAGCTGCAGTTTATGTCCAAGTTCATGGCCTCTAGTTTCTGCCACAGTTACAAAATGGACATATCGATTAATCTTCTATAATTTTATTTTATTTCAATTTGATATCTTATTACTAAAGCCGATTCTATAAGTATTAGGTTTCAAAAAGTGTTGGACCAGTTGGGTTCTAACTAAAAATAATTACTATTTGTACACCAAATATTCTTTATATTCATGTTAATATTTATACAAAAATGCAATATGAAAACATTTCTAGGAAAAAACTAGCTTTAACAATAATAAAAATAAAGTTTGTTCAGGTTCAGGTATGCTTTTCCATGAAATATTAGCTGTGAGTTGTTTTCTATTTAGAGAAATTTAGTTTTGGCTGTGGGAGTGAGATTTTAAGAATGTTGTTTGTTAACGGATTGCTTAGATACATACTATTTTCTCTAACTGTCCAACACCTTGATACCAAAGCCACATGAATGATAGAGATCGAAATTGGGAAATTTATTTCGAGCACATTGTTCGTGAGGCCAACAAAGCGGTAGATTGGATTATGTTAAGTGGCTACAATTTAGTGATGATTTTCTAAATGTTTTGTTAGCAGTTAGTATTTCTTTTTTCAAGTTTTAGCGTTTTCTTGTTCACAAAAACATCTAAATGCTAATATAAAAAATATCTGCAATTTATGAAATGAATCAGATTATTAATTTCTTTTCTCTCTTTAAAGATGTTTGCTACTCGTCTCTTGAGCCAAAATCCCTTCAACGTGGATGAATAGTATTAGGGATAATAACAAACTTGCGGAGATTGAGAAAACGAAAATAACAATAACTTATAACAAAATATTAGAACTTATTTATATATAAAAAGAAATTAGTATTCTGATATTGATATATAATCTCTCAAGTCTCATCACAACGTTAGACACGCAATCACAAATTGATTAATTGAACAATGAAGATGAAGAGAAAACCGTGGTAATAGACAGCCCCCAAAATTAATTGCTAATAATTAACATAGCTACAAATTTTCCTTATACATAATTAATTATATGGCTATATTATTCTTCCATCTATCATCGTACAAGTTCTCTTGGCGATGTCACATTAACACTACCAACTTGTTATGTAATTCGAGTCAAAGATTAAGGTGAAAATTAATACAACTTTAAATATGATTATTGAAGCTCCCTGTGATCTTCTCTAACAAATTCCTAGTATTTCATACTCAAATAAAATGTCATACTAATCAGTTGGATATCAACAAAAATTAAAGATATTACTCATACATTTGATCAATTATTACAATTGGTTAGACAAAAAATGCAACTAATTCAAATTGCATGAAGAGTGGATTGGAAGCACTTAAATCGAAATATAAACATATAAATGTAATTTTTTTTTTCTTTCACTAGAATGTCAACCGAACAGAAAGTCCAATGATTAATTCATGCTGCAAAGGCAAAATGGACAATCATCTCAAGTAAGCAAATTCAATTTCCATTTTCAAGAGAAAATCGAACTCAAAGGACATAAACCCTAATCTATATATGCAAACTTGTGTTAGTAATTTGGATTTTATAAGTGGGATTATAATCGCGTCTAAGATGATTTGAATATGTGGAAAGAAGACCGACAAATCATCCAGTTAGGATGGTAGATGAGATGGAAGGTGGACAATGAGTGAAAGGGAGAAGAAGACTTAAGAAGATCATCTATAAGGTGGTCAAACGAGATCTACATGTAAACGGTCTCTCTATAGACATGATACATGATAGAGTTCAATGACGTCGTTTGATCTATGTAGTCGACCCAAGGCTTTGTTGTTGTTGTTGGTTTTTTTTTTTTATGCAATTTGCTAATTATGCCATGCTTTCTAGTATGTGTGTGACATTGACACGGTTTGATGAGTGGATTGAAGATTTACTATAAGAAATTAGCAATAATTACTTTTAATCAACACGTGATACATAATAACAAGATCAACAAGATACTATTTTATAAACCATATGAATGCAACTTTATATAAACCGTATGTTACTGATATTAAATGTGAAACGCATTCCTTTTTATTATTAAATAAACGAAAGGAGTAGAGGAATGAAACACATTTTCATAGCGAAATCGCGTAACCATAACTAATTAACCTTTTAACTTTTAAGTATGTTTAAAATAGTAAGCAATATCGCGTGGTGCATGTGGTTTGGATACGTATTCTAAGGGAAGGCTCAAAGGTCAATCTTGAATCCACAATCCACCCAGTCAACTATATAGTATAGTATATGAAACAGATCGGGTGTTACGGAATATTATGTGTTTCAATTCTTTTAATTGTTGATTTTAAATGAATTTTAATTATAAAATATTTTATAATTAAGTTAACAATTAAAAATACTGGAATAACTAATGTCACGGAAACTTATCTGTCTCTTATAGTATATAGTACAAAGAAGAAACCTAATAGCCATAATTTTAATTTATATTAATTAGTATTTTAGTCAATTGTTTAATAATTTTACAATATATTGCTTGAATTATACTGGCCTTCTAATAATATTGCTTGAGTTAATTGAATAAATGAATAAATAGAAATTGATTTTGATTTTGATTGAAGATATATACACAAAAATGGCAGTAGTGACACAAAAAATTAAAGATCATTGTTTTGGTTTTTAAAAGTGTATTTGGTTGCATTTTTTTTAAATTTTTTTTAATTTTGTGAAAAAAATAATAATGAAATAAAAAATTTCTGTTTTATATTTTTACTTCTTATTATCTCTCTTTTTTTTCCTGTTTGACTCTTTTAATTTTCTTTACAAAAGAATAAAATTTTTCTTAAGAATGAAGATAGTTTTTTTAGAATAAAAAAGTCTACTAAAATAAATTATCATGTTCAATAATGCACATATTTTCTTCTAAATCTATTACAAATCTTAATCTTTTACTTAATCAAAAAATATATCCATAAATAAATTTTATTTAAAAAAATGTGTCATTTTATTTTTAATAACTTCTTAAAATAAATTTACAAATATTTCTTCATTCTATTCCTTCTAACGTTTCTTCATCGTAGAATATACCCTTAGGAAGGATTAATTGAAGTCCGTCTATGGGATAAATATAACCAAAAAAAAAAAAAATTATCCCCAGGAAAGAGACATGCATAAGAAGAAAGAAAAGTAGTTATATACGGTGGTAGCTCTACTATGCATTCTGCACGTGATTTTCTTTTCTTCCATCTTCCACTCTAGTCAACTTCTATCACACCCCAATCATGCATTATTTATTTATATTTTGCTTTTATGACCAATATTTTAATTAATTTGATCGAATTTAACTGTTTTATTTAAGAAAAACTTTAAAATATTTTTAATACCTTCATCAATCTCATTTGATGAATAGAATATATAGTTACTCAATAAATATTCGGTAGATATATCAATTGATTAAAAAATTGTAAATTAAGTTCTTCTAAATTTATAATATATTAATGTCTTAAATAATATTGCATAATTGTGTTTTAAAATATGAGAAAGAGAAACAATATTTTTTATTCATTTTAATATTATCTTTAAGATATTGACTGAGAAAATAAGAAATGATAAACTACTCTTTGGTCATAAGCACTCACATTAGTCATTGGAATGACGTTGGTTTAGATGTTGATCTCTATAATTTGAGGTTATCCTTTCCATTCCTTATTTATATATGAATATAATGTTAAGAAGATTTATTAAAATAACCACATTTAAAAATAACTCTGTTAGTATATCATCAATTAATTTTTATATTATGTTGATCTCTATAATTTGAGGTTATCCAATATCCATATTTATTAATTTCTAACAGAATAAATTTTTTATTAGTCATTTCACATGCATTATATATGTTGTATTATTTTCTCCTTTTGGATAAGATATTCAGTTTCAAATAATTTATTATTTTAAAAAAATATATTTAAATAATATTTTACTATGTTAATATTTTTTCTATTTTTCAATTTTTTATTTTTTTAATTAAAATTATCAAATGAATATGGAGAATGAAAATTTCGCAGAGAATGAGACATGAACGATAAATGATATAGGGGACGGGGATATGGAGGCGTCCCCGCCCTCACCCGCCTCATTTACACCCTTCCTTCTATTTTAAGGTCATTAAAAATAGTTTAAAAAATGCGAAGGTATTTTTGACAACCACTAGCATAGTTATCAGAACTGATCCGGCAATCGAATCGGTCTGATTATAAGGTCATAGGGTTAGAGGTTCAACCATTGGGTGAAAGGTTGAATCATTAGCTCGTTTATGAGTAATTATATATTATAATTAGCTTGATAGCATCACAAAATTACACTTGGCTTAGTGGTTTTGATCCCTCTATGCCTATTTTTTGAGGAATAACCAACGTATATAAGCGCCGGTCTACGATGGATGTGCGGACACTAGAGCCCTCTAGGGTTGCACATGTGACCCGTTCGGTTCGGTTTGATCGATTCTGTCAATTTTTACTGGTTCGCATCGGGTTACATGCAAGAACAGTCCTCACCTTGGACCGAACATGCTTGGGTCCGGTTTATCAATTTTTCGGTTGAACCGACTAGTCCGATCTGGGTTTGATAACTATGACTACTAGTTGTGGAAGAAAAAACATAATGTATTCTCATTGATACATTTTTCACCCTCAATAATAATGACCAAATATTGATGTAAAGCATGGTTGTTAAATTCTGGTTTTAATTTTTAAATTCTTACGAGTTTAAGTAGTGAAATTAAGTTAACTCGACACTAAACTCGTATCTCAATAAATTCAGTTGTATTCGTATAAATTTGGGTAAATTCGCATAAACTCGCTCAAACTGGCGAATTTATTAGCGAGTCAATAAATTTGAAATTTGACTAAATTTTGTTCAAAACGTCGTGTTGCTTAAAAAAATTTTTTTTTTTCCACACTCACATCTTTTTGTGCCTAATTTGTATCTTTTATGTCTTATGTTATTATATTTATTGTATAATTGATAATTGTTATTTGAATGTATTATAATATTTATATCATCATGATATAGGACCCTCGTAATATTATATACAACTAGTTTAACTTATCATATCTTTTAAAAATAAAAAATTTAAATTTCTAAATTTAAGATTATATATGATATATTTTTATTTTATTATAACAGGTAAGCGCGAGTCTAAGTCGGTTCCACGAATTTACTTAGACTCGTGAATTTAATGGCGGCTTAATACCAAGAGTAGTATTAAAAAATAAATAAAATTGACTACTATTATTGGAAAAATCTTATAGCTTGCACGTACTGTTGCACGTAACATATATACATGTATGTGATGATCGATTATTAGCTTTAATTAGGAGTAAAGTTCTTCAACAAATTAATAAGAGAAAACTTATACAACCTAATTGATATACACAATTGATGATCTAGACATGGTTGACAAAATGCAGATTTAGCAGGTAATAATAATAATGATGATGAATATAATGACATGCAAGTAATTAAAGGAATCCTTGAACATACATAAGCAATAATATATACACTTTGAAATCAATGCAAAGAGGAGGATCTATCTTGTTGAATAACAATGCTAGTTGAACAAACACACTTGGTGTTACATTTATTTATTACTCTTTATTTGTAATAAAATGCAGCCATTATTAGAGATGAAATCAGGGTTCTTATTATTAGGTATGGCTTGTAATAAAGAGTTTTATTTGTATTTTGTACCTTGTTTGCTTTTTAGGCCTATTTAAAATTTTAGTCTAATTTAATTTTAATTTCTTTTATTTGTTAATAAGCTTTCAGGTTAAATCAACCTTTATAACAAACCAAACTCAAATACTCAGACATCTAAATAAACCTCTAATTAACATGCCGCAATTTAGATTCAAACAAAATAACTACAATATAGATTATTCCGTAAAAAATTTTTTTAAAAAAAACCTACAATAATATAGATTTAACCTTTTAACATGAATAGAATATTATTTGACCTGGCTAGCTTGTTGTCAAATAATATATATAAAAGGAATATTGCACTTTGTTAATTAAATAAAATTTAGCTGGTTTACTAAATTTAAAATTTACGGTCTATAGTTAAAATTTAGAGTAAAAACTCAATCCGGCCCTGTCCATTTTCAATTTGAACAAGCCCACCCCTAATGATTCGAAAACCCCAATCTGACTCTCAACCATTTAAAAATTGGGACAAATAGGCCCTTGAAACCGGTTTGTGAGGTTAGAATTTAGGGTTAATAAACCGGTTTTAGGGGCCTATTTGTCCCAATTTTTAAATGGTTGAGCGCCGGATTGGGGTTTTTGGAATCATTAGGGGTGGGCTTGTCCAAATTGAAAATAGTCAGAGACCGGATTGAGTGTTTACTCTAAAATTTAAAGTTTAAGAACTATATATATATCATATAAGTTTAGATTTAGAGTTTAAAATTTATATTTAAATTTTACAGTTTAAAATTTATAATTTATAATTTAAAATCTAAAGAGTGTCATACTTTTTATTAGGGGCGAACATGGGTATGGGTAGTCCAATTACCCGATTAAAACCAAACCAATCCAATTACATCGGTTCTATACCTCACGGATAATCGGGTATATTAGTGTCAGATCCAAATCAACCCGACCTTAATCGGTTCGGATATTGTTTTGATATCACGATACCCAAATCAACCCAATTACCCAATTAGATTTATATTAATTTAAAAAACAATAAAACATATATATATATATATATATATATATATATATATATATATATATATATATATATATT
>JASCZI010151277.1:51823-67175 GCA_036250425.1 Stylosanthes scabra
TATTATCTTTTATTAATTTTTATTATTATTTATTATTGACATAAATATTTTTTTTAAAAAAATTTTATTTTCAATTGGGTGTCCAATTATCCAAACCAATCCAACCCGAATTTAATCGGTTCGGTTTGATTCAGATTTACTTGCTAAAAATCTCAAATCCAAACCAACTCAAACCAATTAAAATTTAATCGGTTCAATTTCTATTTTTCCCCAAACCCGAACCAACCCAACTCGTGCTCACCCCTACTTTTTATTTTCTCCATAGCACATTAGTATTCGTCTATATATATGGGGCAACCCTGAACCCACCGTTTGAGTTGTGATATAAAAAGAATCTTATGGGGTTGAAGGGTTTTATGCTCATTGTTTTATGCATACAGAAATGGTCATCTTGGTAGGTATCCAAAGTGTTTTCACCGCCAAAAAATTTCTTTGTTTATTTAAATAGTTGTTTGAATAAAACTTTTTGCCTTTAAATATGACATGTAAGATTTATAAAAATAGGTTAAAATAACACTCAATTCGGATGTGAATCCATGTAAAGCGAGAATAATTAGTTGGCATTAAAGAAAACACAGGAAAATGTGAGGAATGTGATCAACTATCATTATATATAGGATATGATACCCTCTCCACCTTTAGTTACACTTTTTTTTTTTTAAATTGTGTTTACATTGATATATGATCATGCAAGCTTGAAAATTGAAATGGCTTTAAAGAATGAAAAGGAAATCTATTGAATAATTATATATATTAAAAAAGTTGGTGAAACAAATTAAAGAAATTAAAGGAAGACAATCACATGGCGGATATATTGGAACAATTTTGTAAAAAAAACCAAAAAAAAAAGGAATTATATATGTGTGTGTGTCCTTTTATAAGCCACTGAATAAATGTGTGTGTGTCCTTTGATGAGCCACTGGAATAGTTATATATGGATTTAGTTGATAAATAATTTAACAAGAATGTTGGTTATAAGAAAAAAATTTAGTTGTTACAATCCATAAAAGAAATTAATAAATTTTTATTGATTTAATTTATATTTTTAATTCAAATATTCTCTGCTTTTAGTACTTTATTTTAAAAAGTATTCCTAAATAAAACACTTGTTATCTAAATCAAATAAAAATTTCTTATAAAATTCATTAAATTGTGTCTCACTCAAATTCAGAATTTTGTTTTTGTGGTGATTATTCTTTGTTATGATACAATGAATTTTTGACACTTATTTAAGCGGATTAGTGAGTTAATCACTAAATAATTCAAGTTAGTTATGCAGTTATATATTTAATAATATCTTTTTCACGTTAGATTTTTTCCTTTTTTAGGGTTGTGTAGTTTTTTTTTATTTATCTATGCTGAAATTAATTATTTATATTTTAGGCTAACAAAGATTGCACCTAGAAAACCTTTAGGTATAAAAATTTGAATACCATAGCGAGAAATGAGAAAAATTAAAGGGTCAACAATTTTAATTTATATTAATCAATATTTTTAGTCAATAATTCATCATGATCTTTAGTCCAATAATTTAATAGTATACTTTTAGCCCGTATATACTTTTAGATATTATTAATTAATTGTTAGCAAAATATAATAAATTATACTGATCATATATCATTAAGTTTAATTTTGATATACTGATAGTGTAAATAATTTTATATAATTATTTAATTAGATTTATGTATTTATATAATTTTAAAAGTATTGAGTTTAAAAATTAATTATTTTTAATAATGTTATAACATATGATTGAATGTGTGTGTAAAACTCTATTACACTAACGATGAATAAAAATTAAATTCAAGATAAAATCATAAAAATATTTCAATAATTATATGTACATTCATGACTAGCCACCACTGCTACCATGTATTAATTAATTATTTCTTTTGCTTTAAAGGGACAATTTTTACTTAATTAAGTTGTACTTCTTCTTCTTCAATTTATTCTTTTATCATTTGCCTCATTATATTTACTGGAAAGATCAGACTCTTCAAACATCAAAATCTGATCGCAATAATGAATCTTCATTCATTCTATCTTTCCTCTATATGTGCTAAATTTTAGGAAAAGAAAAGGGAACAAATTTTAGTAAAAGTTATCTTTTACCTAATAAATTCACCCACCAATCACCATACTGTATTATTTAGAAAGACAAACATACTAATAACTGGTCTTTCTATATATATATATATATATATATATATATTGTACAAAAGAATTTAATTTTATCATTGTCGTTATTTGAATAATGAGAAATCTATAAATTTATTTATTTTTAAACCCAAAAAGATATATAGCTTTATCTTTATAGTTTATACTTTTTTTTTAAGATATGAGATTAGAAACCAAAACCAAAATATTGGGATATAGTCTACTAAAATACACTACAAGAAAGAATGTTTAGATGCAATTGAAGAATTGAATAAATAAGTATAACTTTATATTCTAAAGGAAATTAATCTAAAAAAAAATCTCTTCCACTAAGAATACCAAAATAGAGAGGCACATGTCCTTGATTAAAAAGAGGGAGAAAAGAAAGAAAAAAAAAAGAAGAAAAAAGATGAGATTGAAAATATAGTGCTATATTATAAATTAAATGAATTAATTAATAAACTTTTTATCGTTTCCCTTTGTAGTTTATGAGAGATCTAAGAACCCTATTAACACGCCAAGCTGGACTTTTGACTGTAATAAAAACATAAATAAATAAATAAATTGATCTCTTTTTTTTTCTAATCACACATATATATATATACTTGACTAGTTAGCCTACACACTATGACTCTTCTCTTTCTTTCGTTCTTTCTTTTCTATCTTCTCTTCATATATATATTCTCATTTCTCATTACAACCATTTTGCCTTCTCATACACACATACCTAATAACCCTAATCTCTCTTCACACAACTCATCATATCACAAGTCCACCTTGTATATATATTTGCTTAAGAGTTCATAATTTAGGTTTAATTTTCTTCATATATATTTATTAATTTTTTTGATTAGCATTCAAAATTTATTACAATGGGTGTGGTGCGGTCGTGGGAGAGTAGGCAGGTGGAGCTAGAGTCCTTCTGCCGAAAACTGGTGGCTAATACAGCTACCATTCATCGGCGGAAGGACCTCGATCCGCAACCGAAAGACAAGCCTTTTGTTGACTATGAAGAAGAAGAGAGGAATACTCTGGTTTGTGTGACGAGTGGTGTTTCTTATTTGGGACTTGCTTTGGTCAACAAGCTTTTGCAAGAAGGGTATTCAGTGAGAATCCCTATTGAAAACCCAGGTACTCTTTTCTTTCTTTCTTTCTTTCTTCTTTCTCTAAGCTACTATTATTTTCATCTCTTTGGATAGTTCAAATAATCATGTTTCTTATTATTAATAATAATAATTCTTTTTCTTACTTTTTTAATTATTTTTTCGGTGAATTTTAGCTGGGGTAAGTATGTAATGGTTGTTTGCTTTGTTATTTGTATGAATATTTTACTCTTGATTACATTATTATTATTATTTTAAAAAATTTGAACAGCTCAACATGTACAATAATATATAAATATTCTTTAGCTGTGTATTAGTCATCATGGGGTTGACTATATTCTATATTATATTTGAAGACATTATTTTTTTATTTAAATTAAAAAAAAGTGTATTCTTTTTAGGAACTTGTTTTTGCTTCTGTTTTCAGTTTTGAAAAATTATTATATAACGCATTTTTTCAAATAACAATCATGCAAAATTAAATAATAATAATAATAATAATAATAATAATGTAATAGGTACCAACAATATATATCAATTATCAAGTATTTGAGGTTGAACATTATAAATTATAATTTGCTGGGTAGGTATGAGAGAAAGTGAGAAACGTGGAATGAAGTGGTGCCAATAAATATTCATCTATACAACAATTTCAAGGAATTTTTCCTAATTTTTATGTTCTTTTGTAGAGGATCGGAGAATTTTAATTAATCCATAAATTAAAAAATATATATAATTTTAAAGATTAAATTAAATTATGTTTATAACCTAAAAAATGAAATAATAAAAACTGTAGCTTATTAAAGGCCAAATTAATATTGAGTGTGCGGCAGAACATGTGAGCTTTATAGAGCCGTCCATGTGAATGTTTTATTTTCGTTTGTTTGTTTGCATAATTGTTGGCAACTTGATAGCCATGCTTATTTTATGACCAATTTTTTTTTTATATAATATATATAATTTGAAAATTTTAATTGTATCATAAATATTGGTACTTGAGTAATTTTAACTATTAATTTTAATTATTATATTTTTTATAATTAAAATTACTAACTAGAATTATTCAAATAGTTGAATGAAATTATTATTCACAAAAATGATGATATAAGATCTTGTCATTTGTAGTGTACAATTTTGAATATGGACTTCGTCTCCTTCACGGCAATTGACATATATTTTAATTATGGATGCAAACAAATAAACTATATTGGAATTTTCTTTTGCTTGCATTATGTTTGGTGCGTGCTTAAACATGCTATTAATTTTTATCACCGGCTTAATTAAGTATTATTCTTCTTTTTAATTCTCTATATATATGCCTCATCAATTTCTCACAAGTGGTCACAACTACTCTCTTGAGGAGATATTTTTAGGTGGTGAGAGTATTTACTTCGTTCCATCAAATAAAAAAATATTATTTCAATAATAATTTTTAATTTTTTCCAATAATAATAATAAAGGGGGGATTTGATTGAATTTTGGTATGCAGAGGACATAGAGAAAGTGAGGGAAATAAAGGAAAGTAGAGAAGGAAATGGAAAATTGGAAGTGATAATGGGGAAGTTAAGTGATGTTGATAGCTTGATAAATGCATTTGAAGGATGCCATGGAGTTTTTCACACCTCTGCTTTCACTGACCCTGCTGGTCTCTCTGGCTACACTGTGAGTCTTTTATCAATTACAATTATTATGAATAAATTATCATTTTTTATTTATAAAATATTCATGCTCTTTAATGTTATTTTAACTATAAAATTTTTTTTATAATCATTAAAGATAAAATTAATTTGATAAAATATTCAAAATGGATGATTTAATTCAATTGTTAAAAGATATCAAATAAATTTATATTGCTTTTATAAGAATTTAACAGATATGAAATTGTTCTACACAGATATTCAATAATATAATGTGATGTTATCAAAACTACTCAATTTCAAACTGATTATTTAAAAAAACTATTTAAATTTATGATTTAATCGGATAATTGTCTAAAAGTTAATTACATTGTTAGTGAATTAAAATTAAATTTTTTATAATAAATTAATTAGTGTTTAATTTTTTATTGTTAGAATTAGTAATTTTCTCATTAACTAAAATTTTTTATTGATCTAAATTAGCTAAAAATGAAATAATATAAAAATCTATGGAAATATATGTGATTCTCTAATAAATTCAGCAGTAGACTAATAGAGATTCTAGAAGCTGAGTGGACTGTCAACTACCTAAACCCTTTCTTAAATTACATTTATTTACATTATCTAACTTTTGGGTCCCCTCATCATTTCCTTCTTTCCAAATGAGTGCACCAAACTTGAGGAATAAAATACACTTAACTTTCTCATTAACAGAGCAGCAACAATTACTTTTTGTTGGGAAAAGAAAAGAAATATATATGTATTGTTCTTTTTTACATCCACCATATCTCAGAGACTAGCATTATTGAATCTTTGTAGTGCTGTATAAAATAAGGCATAAAACTATTGGTTGTTGCTGGTTCATGATTGTAGCAAAATCATATACTAATGTAGTTGTATCTTATATGATTTTCACATTTATTGGTCCCACAATTTAATTTTGTATGTACGTATTAAATAATGATATTTGATTATTTGTGCCCCATGACAAGTGACCACTAACCGGTACCCTAAATTAAAAGGATTTATCGACTACTAAAATAGTTTTCGAGATTCTAACGAAATAAATTATGCCAATAAAATTGACAAAATTGTAATGTATTAATCCCTTAATTCTTTCTCGGTAATTCAATATTTATGACTATTCTAAACGTATACAGCCAATTTTAATATTTAATTCGATTTTACTAGCCTAGTGATAGAATTCTATTCTTTTATAGTTGAGGCTATTGGTTTGAATTCAATGTAAAGCATAATTTTTAAATAAACACAAATTTACATGATGATGTCATCAATTCACTTAGATAAATAATAAAAAAAAGTAACATTTTAAAAAATAGTTTTTCGTATACATCTATACACACTATTCAGCAACATGGAAAAATATGAATATTAGTATAGAAATTTATATTTTTTTATATTAATATTTATATTTTTTCGTATTGCTAAATAGTGTGCACAAATGTATAGAATGTAATATTAATATCATAGCTACTTAGAGAGCATATATAGTCGTTGGTTTTTTTTTATTTTTTTTTATAGATTTTAAGATGCAACTTCTAATCATCAACTATTGCTTCTACATCATATTATAAATAGAAATCAATGGCGGAGATTGAAGTGAGGGTGAGTGAGAATGTGATGGAGGCATGTGCAAGAACAACTTCTATTAAAAAATGTGTCTTCACATCATCACTCTTAGCTTGTGTTTGGCAACAACAACAACAACAAAATTCCCCAATTACAATTATCAACCATAACTCATGGACCAATGAATCACTATGCAAAGAAAAGAAGGTATACTACTACTACTAATAATTTTTTCCAACATGTTATTATTTGACATTAATTAGTGGATATTTATTTATTTATTTAATGTTTCATTATTATATGGGGCAGCTATGGTATGCATTAGGGAAAGTGAGAGCTGAGAAGGTTGCTTGGAGAATAGCAAATGAAAAGGGTTTGAAGCTCACTACAATATGCCCAGCACTCATCACAGGCACTGATTTTTATCCTAGTAATCCAACATCTACTATTGCATATCTCAAAGGTACATACATATACATAGACTTTAATTTCTAAGTTCTAACCAAACTTTGTTGTCCTATTTTTTATTAAGTCATGCTACACATATATTTCTTTTTGCCATCCAAGTCATCCAAATGAAAAACGAATAGAATATTACTATTAGAACGAACAGAGAATTTAAAAGTAAACGAATATGTTTTAAACCTGTTTTAAACATGTTCGTTGTATATATAAAAACAAAATATTACTACTAGAACGAACAAAGAATTTAAAAACAAATGAACATGTTTTAAAACATGTTCGTGTCAACTAAAAAAACATGTTCGTTGTATATATAAATTTTTATTCGTTTTTCACTTGAATAGCAAAAAGAGATGTACACCTAGATTAATTGTATTTTTTACTTGTTATCTTTGATATAATATAGTGTAATAAGCTAAGTTACTTATTTTTAAAATTGTAAGAACTGGATTGATCATTAAACTGATAGGATGATTAGTTCAATGATTTTAAAGATTTGATCGAGATAGAACTGTAATTGAATCGATTTACTTAAATATAATAATATTATTTTTTAAAAAAATTGATTTTTCTCCAAGTAAATCGGACCAATTCACCAGTTAGCCGCCGATTTCACGAATTTTTTGAGCCCGATTTTTACATGAATCGAATCGGTTTAGGAACCATTTTCCGATTTTTTGATTGTCCTATCTGATTCCCATCACATTGCTTATTTTAAATTTTAAAATTTTTTCAACAAGTTTTATGAAATGTTACCAAAATTTCAATGCCACAGTTTAGAATCAGATTTTTATTAATTTCTAAAGAAAATCAACATATGACAAGTAAAATAATAAGAAACATCTATAAAAAATTTACAGATACCTAAAAGAGATTCTTGTGTGCGAAAATTGTTAGAGAAATAACTGTTTAGAATGTGTTTCTGTTTCTAATTTCAATGCGGATGGTTATATTTAACATTACATCATATAAAGTATAAGAGTATTGAGTGCCATACAATAATTATGAAAATTCCATTATATATATCATCTAAAATCTCAAAGATTGCTTAGTCACTCTAGAACATTCTATTCCTATATTCAACTCTTTGACATATACATAGAATCTAAGAATTGTAAAACAAATATGCATATGAAAATGCAGGTGCCCAAGAAATGTATTGTCATGGTTTGCTAGCAACAGTTGATGTAACAAAATTGGCTGAAGCTCATGCAAGTGTGTTCAAGGCAATGAATAGCGGCACTGCTTCTGGCAGATACATTTGCTTTGATAAATTAATTCATAACCAAACTGAGGCAGAGTTTTTGGCCAAAGAGATTGGGATGCCAAACCATAAGATCTGTGGGGATTCATCTTCTAATAACAATTGTTCCTCATTGCATAGATTCATGAAAATCTCAAATGACAAGTTAAGAAGACTCATGTCAGGCCAAATTAGGTGTTACACTCAGCAACATTTTTAGACTTGGAATAATGCTAGCTATCTCTATGCTATGCTTAATTATGTTTCAAATTGTGGCTTAATGAGATTAGGGGAGAGAGAAAAAAAAATAGAAATATAAGCCATGCTTTTTAGTTTATTTAGTAATTAATTAATGCCTTAATGCCTGTATTCATTTATAACTTTTTTATATAGTAATTAATATTAATATATACAATTAATTTTGGTGTACACCTTTTTTTGGTGTACACCTCCATCCAAGTCTAAACGATAAAAACCTATTTGTTTGGGACTTGGATGGAGGTGTATACCAAAAAAAGTGTACATATAGCATTGTTGATTTGTTGTAATATACAATCCTATTCAATTTTGGGCCAATAATCAATGTTAGCCTATGACCTTAGAGATACAATTTTGAAGAATTTAACTGATCTACTTTCTAAAATCTCAATGAAAGAAATCTATTAAAGTTCAAAAAAAAATCGTTAAAATTTTATCTAACTAATAATATTCCCCCAAGGTACCCATACCCAGTTAGATGCGTTTTTTTTTTTTTTAACATTATTAAACTAAAAAAATAACTAGTAAGTTAACCAAAAAAAAAACTAGTAATGTTTTTTTTTTCTTAAGGAATATTATTTAGATATTTTTTATATGTAAATTGCATCCACAACAATCTATTTACTTAACCATTGGTTGGATTAGTAGTTAGACCGTGTTGATCAACAATAAATTATCAAATATAACTCAGTTCCGCATAACTCAAATTCGCCGGGTGTAAAAATCCGGGTAAAATATAAATTACTAAATAGGTTTTTGCCACTAACTCACTGCGATTTACCTATATAATATTGCATCAGGGTAAAAAGGATTATAAGTTTTTTATTTAGTTTAGTTCCCTAAACAATATGATTATACCTAAATAAAATGGTTTCCTCATGTGCGAAGGAATAACATGGTTAGAACTTAGAATATAATTATACAAAGGATAACATAATCAAGAGCATGAGTGGTGTACATAATCCAATACCACCAATGCATTTCAACATTGATTTATTTCGTATTCATGAGTATGGCAGTTAACTCAATATACGCAGCCAATTCTTAAAATGAATACGTATCCAAAGTATTCGTAGCCCTTTATTTTATTCTTACACTCCATTAGTAAATCGATCTGCATTAGGTACAGCAAACTTGAACAAGATCAAATCCTTCCAGGCATCCTTCAAGGCTTCAACCAACAAATTCAGCCATGTCTGACTCCTATGTAGGATTGTTTTGCTCCTTTGACAAAACTTGAAATTAGCTCCAACATTTTTTTTTATTTTTGAAAACTTCCATAACATTACAATCAATTTTTAAAATGATTTTTCCATTTAAACCCTAAACCTAACAGCCACCCCCCATCCTAACCCTCACTCTCACAAGAATTCCCTCATCTCCCCTCTCAACTATTATAAT
This sequence comes from Stylosanthes scabra, assembly GCA_036250425.1. NCBI lineage: Eukaryota > Viridiplantae > Streptophyta > Magnoliopsida > Fabales > Fabaceae > Stylosanthes > Stylosanthes scabra. The sequence goes on from JASCZI010151277.1 coordinate 61,675, forward strand.
CATCATAATCATAATAATAATAATAATAATAATATTAGCAAGAGTAAAGTATGTTCTATGTACTTAAAATTTGCAAAAAGTACAAAAAAAATACCCCTATCGTATAATGTTCACAAATTGAAAAAATTAAGAATAAAATTTTTAACAATTAAGAATAAAATTAAAAGCAATCGAAAATGTTGCAATAAAATTGAATCAAATTGAATCAAATTTTTAAAACTTTCTGCAAAGATTAGAGACATAGTCCATACTTTAACATAATAATAAACATCACCTATCCAAAACAAGAAAAAGTAATATCATGCAACAGTAAAAACTACATACAAAAAGCATTGTTGAAAATATGAGTATAACTCAGTCCCTTAGATGTTCATAATGTTTGCGATCATTTCCGCAAATCATTACAGGTCTGTAGACTCGTCACCGTTATACTCACACAACCAAATCAAATTCCATTCATATCTAGTTGAACCAGAGTTTACCCAAAAACACAATGAATACATAATTGGGAGTAATAAGAATTGAAATCAACACAAGAAATATTGCTCCAAGGGAACGAGTTCAATGGGAACCGAAAACATCCACATTGACCAGATGATGAAGCTTTCAAAATTCAATAATTTAGGGAAGCCTCAGAGATCTTGGTGGATAATAATTCATCAAATAGGGTTCTACCCCTATCAAGAGTAGCAAATATCTTTCTAACATCACAGGCACCCTCACATTCACACAATTAACAAATTAAAAACAAACAAATTGATGATTAATTATGATAAATTGATGTTGTCAGAAGTAGCTGGTTGTGATCTCATGTGTAAATCAATGGGAATCCGTCTGATTCTTATCATCATCCAACATCATAACAATCAAAAACCCTAAATCACAAAATTAAACAAAAATTCAATAAAATAAAAAATGTATCAGCCTTGTCACCGAAGAACCCTAAGCAATGAAGGAAATTCGGAGCTAAAGGCAGATTACAAGCAAATATTAATCAGAATAAATGCGTGCATAACATAAAAAGTTTTTCAATATAGCCTAACGATAGATTCCATGGCCTAGCATATACATGACCAAAGAATTGCAAATTAGGCTCAAATCAAATCGAATAAGGAAAAGAAGAGAAATGAATTAAAGAAAAGAGGACTCAGAGTGTTGCTATCTGTGCTCAAAGAAAAGAGAGACTTATTAGGTCTCAAATTTCTCATACAAGAGGTGTCAGAAATTGAAAGCAATGTTCATCTTCGTCCCCTATTATGAAAATCGCGATTGCGTTGTGTCTTATATAAAAGAAAAAGGAACGGCGGAGAGAGAGAGAAAGGAGGAGGAGGTTGTGGTTATGGCTGCGAAAGAAACTCGATTTAGGGTTTTGGTGGAACGCGTCATGGGAAGTTTTGTTTTATAAGGGCTTTTTTTGAAAATTCTGTTATGGGCTTCCGGTTTTTATGGGCTTTTTGGGATCTTGAATACCGTCATGACATTTTTTGTGGGCTTCGACGACATTAAATTTGGGCCAAATAAGGAAAATAGGCCCAATTTTAATATTGGGAAAAGTTTGGTTATCAGTTGTAAGTTGTAACACAGTCCAAAAGAAAAAAAGTTGTAACACAAACACCAAATTCAAATCTTGCGCCGAAGCCTAGATCAGCTGGTTAAACACTTAAACTTCTAGCCTCACAAGAAGCTGCACCTATGTTTTATATTCCTCTATTAGAACCCTAAATTTTTTTTCCCAGACCAAAAAAAAAAGAATCCTAAATTTTTCTAGTGGATAAAAAAAATATGTGTGAGTAATAGACCTATGATTGAGGGTTGTCCAATCCAATGACCAAATAAAAAAATTCAAATCTTTAACATTAGTATTTGTTAGTTTACTAGTCTATTTAAAGTTTAAATAAGTATAAGAATTCGAATCTCATTTTGTGTATGTATCAATCTAACTAGCCGTAAATCTTTAGATAGAACTCAAATCCGTGACGAATAGTCCTTAGCCTCCCAGATTGAGATTGAGATGGAGGGATATGTGAACTTGTAAAAACAAAAAACACTAGTGTTTGTATTAATTCAAATCTTGCTATATTATACTTGTCAATAGCTTATCTTCTGGGAGAGTTTCTGTAACAAGGAGATTAACTATGGTAGTTGTTATTAGTACTCAATGCCCTTAGCTTGTTCCTAGAACAATGTAAAACACAACAAATTCAATGTGGATAACATAGAAAGGGATGAGTTTTTCTTGTACTCATGCCTTATCAATTAGTTTAGTGTTAACTTTGGTATCATGAACATTCAAATAGTAAGATTATTATTGTAGTATATTAAATTACCACTTTAAAGAGATGAAATGGTTTGCACATTAACTTTGAAACCGCCCAAATCCGCTTTTAAATTTCTTTACTCTCATACACACACACATCTTTGCTCCTAAGATTCATCGTTTATCAATTGAGATGCCACTTTTACCAAACAACATATAGAGGATGCACGTGCATGCAGGGTGTCACGTGGCTGAACACGTACATTGAAGTTCAAGAAATCAAAACAAATATCATCATCATCATATACTATGTTTTATTGGAACTCTACTACACTCTGAGTCTCTGATCTTTATCACTCTTCACGCTCTCGATCTCTTCTCACTTCTTCAGACAGAATTTCTACACTCAATATTTCTTTATATTTCCCTCTTCCTTCTCTACTACTTTCATAGTCTCATGCTTAATATAAAATTGGGTTTTGCCTTTTTAATTTTCATTATTTAAAGTTTTACAGACTACGATGAAATTAATTAATTATTAATCAGTCAGAGGGTGAGTGAGAGAAAGAGATTCTTGTTCCTTACTAGATAAAAATTAAAACTTATTTGGTTTTTTCTTATTATTATATATATATCAGATCAAGAAGAAAAATTTTCACTAAGAGAGATCATCACATCATCATACTTCTGAAGTTGAAGCTACTCAGAATTTCTATCTACACTCGTATATACTTCTTATTACCAGAAGATACAAATCAATTAACATCACTAGTCTCTTGCACTGAATTATTATCAAGGTATGTAAATTAAACTCTCTTAAACTCTTATTCTTGATTTGCTTTTTCAGTGTATAGTTATAATTATTATTGCATTTTCAAACTAATTAAGAGTAGTGACTATATATAAATTAAATGCATGCAACTCATCATGTTCATTGCTTCAGTAAAGTTTTTTTTTTTTTAATTTGACTTTGAATGTGGATCTTAATAAATTGGATAAAGAAGTTGTTTTTTTTTGGTGTTTGAATCTCAGTTTTCCTCATTCTTATATTTATTTAACGAGCAATCCTAGGTAACCAATAAAAATTCAACTAACATCAATCAACAATTTCAATTAGTTGTTCTATTTCTTTAGGTTTTGGATGTTTATTTCTAGGTTTCGGATGTTCTATTTCTAAAGTTAGTTGATAGCTACTTTAGGTTTTGGATGTTCTATGACCTTCATTATGGATGTTCTATTAATAGTGGTTATGGATGTTCTATTAATAGTGGTTATGGATGTTCTATTTTTTGTTGATTAATTTATTAGTTTAAAAATTATTGATTACCTATACTTTTTCATATTAAATCCACCAACTAATTACATTTCTTCACATATTCAATTCTTTCTTATTCATTTTAATCATCATCTACATCTAGTAGAATTGAGTTATGAATATGACGCCTAAATTTTTTATGCTAATTCCTATGCATTGATGACTAAGAAGTAGTAAAATGTAATTACTTGAACTAATTATAGTAATAGTAGTACAAGTGTATATATATGTCACTTTAAATATATAAAAAAATGTCATGCTAAAAAAATAAGATGTAATTAGTTCCTTTTTTGTTTTTAAGATTTTATGGGAAAAAAAGCACACTAAAAACATACAATAAAATTATATTTTTTTATTTTACTCTCTATTTTTTTCATTTTTTAATAAATTTTTTAAAACAAATTTATTAAAATTAAAACCTAGAAATGAAAATAAGAACAGAAGCCTCTTTGTATTTATGTTATCCCAAATAAACTCCTCGATCATTTGCATGTTATTCCAACCAAATACTTATTATTGTTGATTGTGATAAAAAAAAAAAAAGAAATACTCTACTCACTTCAGGGTCTAAAGTATTGAACTATTGAAAAAATTAACCAAATTTTACGGCGTAAGTGGCTTGAGTTATTTAATTGTCTAGTTTTAAATTCAAATTTTAGACAAAATATATGTACAGAATGTAATCACGTCAAATCATTTTAAAAAAAATACTCAAAAAAGCGTAATAAATTAATATAGAAATGTCGGGCTATGATTGCGAAACAAAATAGTATTGGACTATTGGCAACTAAATTTCATCCCTTACTATTATTGACTTTATTATTAGATGTTCTTTTAGTGAATTACTTTGATTATTTTGTATAATTAGGTTAGGCATTTTGAAGGTGAAAGAAAAATAATAATGGTGCTTCCAAAAATGGGACATGTATGAATTTGTTTACGTGACATAATTGGATATCACTGTATGCAAATAGCACCTAGAGAAAATTTCATTACCTTCATGATTATTATAGCCGCTGCTCCTATACCTTGCTGCTACTAGAATAGTATATCACTATTTCACAGTTATACAGTGATAGATCTCACTTTGTACTATATAGTCCTATAGCTTCTAGAGTAGCCCTATAGCATGTCATTGTGTGTGTTTTTATTAGCGGAAACATCACTATAGAATTTAATTTTGATCAGGTAAAAAATATTATATAATTATTTAATAAAATTTGTATTGTTAAATAATTTTTTAAATAATAAATTTAAAACTTAATTATTTTTATATATTTAATAATGTATAATTAATTATCTACTATTTTTGTAATTTTTTTTTACATTGATAGTGTATAAAAATTTAATTTTATAAAATTTCCCAAAAATAAAATGGGATAAAAGTCAAAATAGCACATTTCAAAATATAAATGGAGTATAAAAAGTATAATCGTAAATCAGATTTATCTATCCTTTCGATAATTATAGGTGACATAATATTTTTCTAGATTATTAAGTTACAGTCTTAATTCAAACAGGTAAAAGAGTTATTATCTAATTAATAAAATACCCAAATAAAATTTATCACAAGGTCAAGAAGTTAAACTACTATAGAAATTTAATTAACAGCCACCGTAAAAGAATGTATTGTAATGTGTGATGACAAATCTTGTGTTATTTATTTATTATTTTTTTTGAAGTATACATATATATTCATAGTCATCTAAAGATCTTGGACTTGACTGTAGTAAAATAATTAACTTATAGCTATATAGTCAATACTTAGTTTTAGAAATTCAACAAGAATTAGTTATTAGATTATTGTCAAGGTAATTAACTAGATCTGTTTTCTCTTTCAACATGCTCTTCATTTTATTTTAATCCGGCACATGATCTCTTGGAGTACTAGCCTTACAATATATATATATATATATATATATATATATA
>JASCZI010151278.1:22261-32329 GCA_036250425.1 Stylosanthes scabra
AGTGGAAAGCCTCCTTTATGTTTCAGCTACTCTCCCTTTATATAGAGTGAATTTGGGCCTCATGGAGGCTTGGCCTTGGCCCCAAAAACTTGAAATTCCAATTCTGGCCTTCATTTAAAGTGCTGTTTCTGTCAAGTTGCTAGCCGCTGCGCTAGCAACTTGTGCTAGCAACAATGTTGCGTGGGCAACATGGCTAGGAATAATTGTTGCGTGCGCAACTTCTAAAAGTTGCGTGGGCAACTTTCGCTGGCTACAATGTTGCTAGCCTGCTGCTAGCAAATTCGCTAGCAACTTTCTCTACTCTTTGCCTTTTCTTCATGAATCATTTGTTTCCAATGCCTTTTTTATTTTTTTCATGTATTTCTCAATCCCTAAAAACCTGAAATACACTAGCAAACATATCAAGGTACTAAGAGGGATGAGGTTCTACCAGTTTCACTCAATTCTGAGGCTAATTTAGCATGTTTATCACAATTAGAACAAATATAGCAAATGTTCACAAACATGATTATTCACAAGCAATTATATAATTTTAGATTGACAAACTCATCAATTATAACACATATTTTATCATGAAATATGGGTTCATCAACTACCCCACACTTAGAATTTAGCATGTTCTCATACTCAAGTGAATAGAACCAAGAGAAGAATGGAATTCCTTAATCTTTACAAAACAAATTTGAGAGTTATAAAGGTGAGAACTACACAAGGATCAATCTTATGGATGTCATGACATTCAAAGAGAGATTAAATAATCATGCGTAAGAGTATGGGAAAAAGTATTGCCGCAAATACTACCCCCAAAAACAGTTAAGTCCAAAAGGATTTAAAATTGTTTTACACCATAAGGAATATTCTTAATCATACAAGTGAGCTTAAGAACCTTTATCAGATGCGTATACACTCTATTCACTCAAGTGTCTAAGGTTAAAAACTCTTAATTCTTTTCTAATATTGTTTTTCACAAATTAATCTTCATCTAACCAATCAACATCAAATGTATATATGTGTGCAACATCAAGAGGGCTTTTCATGGTTGTAATGGGGCCAATGTGAGGGTAGGAATTTATATTTGGCTAAGTGAGCTTGAAAACTCGAATCTTTGATTAACAAAGGATGCACCTACCTTTCTCTTTTCTTCACTCTAACCCAATGTTTCTCAACCTTAAGACTCACAATGCAATTTGAAGGTACATGTGATGCATTTTTTTTTATAATGAATGATTATGGCATATGCACTTATTTATTTGGTAGCTTTTGTTTTGCTACTTTAAAGTGACAAAAGACTTTTCTTTCTTTTCTTTCTATTTTCTTTTCATTTTTCTATTTCCTCTTTTCTTTTTCAAACATATTTTCTTGTCACTTTTCTCTTTTCTTGATAGCTTGTGCAAGTGTAAATGCCTATGACATATATATTTTTATGCATACATATAATTCCTAAATGCCTTAAGATTTTTCCTCTTTCCAATTTGAAAACTCATTTGTCACCCACTCACAATGATTTATCCTCCTTAATTCTCTTTCTTTTCTTCTCTCATAAAGAAATACCTAACCACTAAATCCAAGATTAATCAAAGATCAAGTAAGGACAATCATAGTTTTGCACTTTCAAAGCTTGTAATGAGCTAAATTCAAATAAAGGGATATCAAGGCTCAAAGTTGGCTTCAAGAGTGATTTTCAAGGTTTATGCCATTTGGTAAGTGAGCTTTTGAAAACAAAGGCCTCAATCATATAAATGCACACAATATAAACAATGATGGACATATATAATAATTAATTCATGAATTACAATCATAGAAAAGAAAGTAATACACAAGAAGAAAATAGTGGTTTTTTGGAATGTGGAACCACCTTTATTAAGGCTCAAATCCTCTCTATGTTGTGTGTTCTTTCATTCTATTCTATTATTAGAAATTTTTCAAATCAGGTGTCAAGATCAAGTTTCAAAAGATTTTCGAAGAAATTTTTCATTGTGGGGTCCCAAAAGGGCACACAATTAGAAATCCTGTTTGAAGTACAATTACCATCCATAAGAGAAGAAATCGATTGGATGTCAGTTTTCAAAATGAAAAAACCCAGTGTTGTTTTTCAAAGGACATCCAATTTCAGCAAGTTTAACTACCAAACTATCTAACAGTTAACTAATAAAGCATAGAAATTGATCATCTAGAATTAAAATGGACCCAAATTGTTGTTTCCGGCATTAGCCCTCCCCACACTTGAAGATGACACGATCCTCTATGCACAAGTGTATAGTCAGGAAGCGGTCTAACCCTTGGCGTGCTTATCATTACTATCAGCTCCGTCCTTATTGCCATCTGAAAGACAAAAAATCCAACAAATGAACCAAACAAGGTATGAGATTATAGGATTGACTATCAATCATGGTGCAATGGAATTAATAATAACATATCATACATGGTGATTATGCATGCATATCAATGAATGTTGATCAATAAAATCAAACACCATTTAACACATTGTTAGATAAATATCAACTAAGCACAAGCACAAATCATGAACAACGTCATGCATACTAACAATGTATCAAACTTTCAATGGTGAAATTAACTTGGTTTTGATTCCAATTTAAGTGCAAAAACATAGCCATAGTGAAACAAATCAACTTAGGCAAGGATTGGATGAAAAACCAAAATTAAAACTCCATTGAGAATTTTCATTGAACACTTGGCGTGTAGTTTTTGGAAAACATGAAATTTGTGCAAAAACCAAGTGTTTAATCCCAATCTCATGCAAATAAGCACAACAACGATTAATTAATCAACAATGATCAACAAATATTACAATAAGGGTCATCTAATTCTGAGATTCTAACAATTTCTAATCCTAAAAAACTAACAAAGTACAAGAATGGGGAGAAAAACTCACTAGTCAATGAGTAGTGAGTGATGTTCATACAATTGAGTAGAGAAGCACTTACTTGATATTGATGATGAAGAATGATGATGATTATGAAGATGGATGAGAGTATGTGAGTGTGTGCCAAGGATATGAGAATGAGAAAAAGAGTGCAAAGTGGGTTGATGAAGTGATGAAATGAGGAAATGAGGATAGGCTAGGAGTGTTTTTAAACATGAAATGGGTTGAGTGGCGTAAGTTGCACAAGCAACATGGTAAGTTGCGCACACAGCTTATGAAAATGTGGAGTGATGCTTGCTGGAAATTGAGATGCTGCGTGCGCAACATTATAGGCTACGCACGCAGCTTTGGTGCTTTTGAAATGTTGTGTGCGCAACATAGCAGGTTGCGCATACAACGTGCTGACAGAATGCCCAGAATTCTGCAAAAACAATGGGTTGTATGCGCAACTTGAGAGAAACATGATCAAATTTTCACCAAATGTTTTCAAATCTCATGCATCTAGCATGCAAAATTTTGTTCCTTTGTTTTTTCCATTCAATTCATTCCTCATTCATCATTTTTTTGAAGAGTTGGGCCTATCTACACTACTTTCCTAATGTCCAACTCTTGTTTTGTTTGAAAACCAATCTTTCACAAATAACTATATACAAAACACAAGAAAAAAGATAAGATTGGAATGTGTTATCATGGTGGGTTGTCTCCCACCTAGTACTTTGTTTAGTGTCTTTAAGTTGGACATTGTTGGGAAGCTCTTGTTGTGGTGGCTTGTGTTTGAACTCCTCCTTGAATTCCCACCAATGCTTGAACTTCGTGTTTTCTATGGGATTCTAATTCATATTCAACAAGTCCCTAAAAGCTCCGATGCAAGTAATGACTCCCCAAAAGTGTTCATTCTTATAGCTTTTTCCGGGATTCCAAATTTGGTTAGTCCACCCATTGCTATGTGAATCTACAAGTTTCTCTTGAAATTGCCAAGGTCCCAAATGCTTCCTCAAACTAACTGCTCCAACCTTGGCTCTCTTTTGATGAAGCTTGTGAAGATGTCCACTACATGCTTTGAGTTTGGATTTCCTACAAGTCATGAATCTCGATTCCTCCAACCTCAAGGAGCTCATTTCCTTTTTGTCCGACACCCCACAAAGAGCTCTAAGTTGACCATTTGTCTCCAACAAATCATAGTGTTGTGGGCCAAGAAGGTTCATGTCAGAAAGATTTACCCACTCGAAGTGTAATTTGGATGGTGACTCGAGAAGGGTTGCTTCAGATGAAGCGGACTGAAGAATCTCCATCCCCTTTGACTCTTTATCCTCGTCTTCCACCTCTTGATCAACATTTTCCTCTTCAACCTCTTCTAGGCACTCATGCACCTCTTTATGATTAAGATTTACAACATCCTCTTCATGTAGCAATACATCTTCCCTTTCTTCTTGGTTTCCGGAGTTTGAAGGTTGGGAGGTGTTTGAGTCACTAGCAACGAATATAGTGACCAAACGAGTTACGAGTTCTGTTAGGGTGGCTAGTTGGGCCTCAATTCACTTTTGGGCTTCCTAAATCTCTTTCTTCTCTTGAAGCAAGACTTGAAGGATGTCTTCGATGTTGCCTTGCAAAGGTGGATATGGTGGTGGAGGATCTTCATACCCATAATATGTATCATTAAATCCATTGGATTGATGTGCATTGTATTGAGGAGCATGGTGTTGATAGGGTAGAGGATTCCATGGAGTGTATCCTTGATCATACGAGTAGGTTTCCTCCATCATTTGTTTACTCAAGCCTTGGTGAACATCCTTCATAGCGACATTCCTTGTTTCACTCAGAAAATGCCCAACAACAGATAAAACAACAAACGAAATAACTATTCTAAAAGTCAAACAAATAGACTATTTACACTATTAACATATTCACAAACAACCAAAAACAAGCGCACATGTTTTAAATTCCACGGCAACGGCGCCAAAAATCTGACGCGTCCCCCAAGGCTGGTCCAGAATCCCTTAATTTTTCAAAACAGGAATTCGTTGCAGATAGTTCCGAACCAACTATGGGAGTCGAGTCAACATTTAAAAAGAGTATCACAAAGCTTGCAACCAGTTAAAAACACCGAGTATCGAATTCGGGTCGTTCTCCCTAGCTAGGAATTGAAATATTGTGGCTCGCGAATGGTTGTGAAAATATCGAGGTTCTAATGGTTGAGTGTTGGTAACAAGAGCAAAAATAAGAAAGAGATAGATCTGATGATAATAAAGGGTGCCTGGTCTTGAGTTGAAGTATAATATGTCCCTATGATCAACACTAATCTCAATTATGAATGGTTGTCACGTAAGGCACAAAGCCCACTTTGTCAAACAGTCGAATGAGTGGAATTAACCCTATTCCGAAAGTCCTAGGCATACACAATAACGTATATCCTTGGTATTCGGCGAACTCGAATAACCCATCAAGTTCTCGTCGTTAAGGTTCTCCCGTTATTGGCAGGGGCGTAGCGTCAACGGAACAGTTTTAACCCGGGCTTTAACCAATTTTTATCCTTAGGGATTAGTGGCTAAGATCATCCACACTTCAACCCATGACCAAGGCACAAGAGCACTACTCCATAGTTATAAGAAACAAAACATTAAGCACTTGGTGGGCATAATAAAGAGACATGGTAAATAACAAGAGAAATAACAAATCAAGATAAGCAATTAAGTAAATAAGCAAGAGAATTAATAATTATCAACAATGAACCAAGAAAATAGCAATAGATCATAACAAGAAATAAATTTTCGCAAGATGAAAATAAGAACACAAAAACATAAAAGCTAGAATTGAGAAATAGTGAAATAGATGAAAGAAGCAAGTATATATTGCATTAATTAAACAAGAGTAGCAATAAACAAGCATTCAAACATGAATTAAAGTAAAGAGTTTGGCTAGTGAGGACTGAAAATTGGAAGAGAAAATGAAAAACACTATGAACTAGAAGAGAGAAAATGAGAGAGATGAAAAACTCTCACAAATTCCTCCAAAACTATCTAAACTATGAATTAATCCTAATGGGTAGTGTGTAGTGAAAAGTCTCCCTTGTGCTTCAGATGCTCTTCCTTTATATAGAGTGAATTTGGGTCTCATGGAGGCTTGGCCTTGGCCCCAAAAACTTAAAATTCCAATTCTAGCCTTCATTTAAAGTGCTGTTTCTATCAAGTTGCTAGCCGCTGCGCTAGCAACTTGTGCTAGCAACAATGTTGTGTGGGCAACTTGGCTAGCAACAATTGTTGCGTGTGCAACTTTAAGTTGCGCGGGCAACTTTCGTTGGCTACAATGTTGCTAGCCTGCTGCTAGCAACTTCGCTAGCAACTTCCCTAGCAACTTTCTCTATTCTTTGGCATATCTTCATGAATCCTTTGCTTTCAATGCCTTTCTTAGTTTTTTCCATGCATTTCTCAATCCCTAAAAACCTGAAATACATTGGCAAACATATCAAGGTACCAAGAGGGATGATGTTCTACCAATTTCACTCAATTATGAGGCTAATTTAGCATATTTATCACAATTAAAACAAATATAACAAAGGTTCATAAACATGGTTATTCACAAGCAATTATATGGTTTTAGATTGACAAACCCATCAATTATAACACATATTTTATCATGAAATATGCGTTCATCAATATACTATAATCAACTAAGCAAAAGAAGCCATTATTTATTTATAAAAAAAATTTAATATATACTTTTTATTTCAAATATATTTGTATTAATTATTGATTTTTGTATATATTTAATATGATTGAATTGATTAATAGTAGTTAATATTTTCTAAATTTTTAAATAAAACTGTAGAAATTTGAAATTCTAAATAGGCATAGATTGAAAGATAAACTACTAAAATATTACTCAAAAGTTTATATTATTGACAAAAATATCTTAATAATAGTAACCATTGATGTTCAATATATGTGCATATAAAAAATGTGTCAGATAAAATTGATTATAAAATCTAATGTTTTGGTACTATTTGATATCCGTACTTTTATAGTTCACCTCAAAGACGTTACTAGTATCATGGTTTTGCAGTTTTACTTTGGTTGGCAATAAAGTTTTACTATTGTTGCCGTGTCAAGAAATCAATTTGGCAATTTGACTATGTGACTGTTGAGAGTGAGACCAGGGGTGGATCCAAGAAATTAATTATGCGAGGGCCAAAAATAAAATTAAAAATAGTGATCGATCAAAATATTTTATAAGATGAAGAAATAAAATATCGAAAACTAAAAGTTTAAAAATCCAAATACTATATTTGGCGACATTAGTTTTTTAGTGAGTTCAAGGATGAAGAGATTTTCATATAAAGAAAATGAAAATTATTATATGAATATCTAATTTTATTTTAAAAATTAATAAAAGTAAAATAATAAATACTCCAAATGATAGTCAAATTAAAATAATCTTATTTATAACTAAAAATAATGTGTAGTTGTAAGATTTAAAATAAAAATTAAGTAAAAATTGAATATATCCGTAAGATTTAAAATAAAAAGCAAGTAAAAGAAAAAGAGCAATAAAAGAACTAAATGTAATATATAATTATAAGACTTAAAATTAAAAACAAGTAAAAAACACAATATGTATCTAAGACTTAAAAAGAAAAAATTAATGAAAAAGAAACAATGGAGTATCGAACTCATATACATAGTATATTGGTACAACTAACTTGCCATTACAACAATAGATTCTTTATAAGATTTTATTTGACATAATTTAGTATATATTCCATTCTTCAAAATGTTGGGGGCCAAAGCCTATGCTGCCCCCTCTATATCCGCTACTGGTTGAGATCATCGATCGATGCTTCGTGGTTGATGAATTCCATCACAAATGCAACAAAAAGAAATGTACAAAAACGAAAAAAGCTATCTTCTCCAACGAAATCTTATCATAGGACAAAATCTGAATCATAATTACAAAATTATGTAGCTCGATACCGTACCTTGCCCTTACAGGTGGTATAAGTGAAGACACTTAAGTGAGAGTAGTTTGCACGAGTTAAAACTCAATTTTGATCCCTGAGATTCGCAGATTGCATTAAAATAGTCTCTGATATTTTAATAATTACACTATTTTAATTTTCGAGATTGAAAAAATTATACCAAATTGGTCCTTAATCTCATTTTCGTCTAATTCTAGTTAATTCTGCGTCGGACAACATGCAAAGGTGTTTATTCATTTATTGTGCTAAAAAGTCATTAAAATGATGTCATTTAATACCTAAGAAGCATAAATTAAAGAGTTATGAAGTGGTTGGATAGTAGACCATGTCGCTTTTGATGATGTTTTAACGTCATAAGCGAAATAACGTCATTTCTTGTTATCCAACATGCAAAATAATTGTCACGTCACTCACGAAATTGGCAAGAATTAAATCGAAAGAGAGGTCACACATTAACTTAATGCAATTTTTTCAATTTCAAATACTAAAATAGTGCAATTGAAATCTCAGAACTATTTTAATGGTGAATCTCGTGAACCAAAATGGGATTTAAGTCTAGTTTTCATTTTGCACTAATCTCATTCTCGCCCAAACCCTTCAAATAAATTTACTCAAATAAACTATCATTTGTAATTTTGTATCTATGAATGTACAAATTTAACCCAAAAATAAAAAACTAATTATACTCACAAGCGTGATTTAATTTCCGGTTGATAAAATTAGTCATACCTTCAAAAGTTATACAAAATTTTTAAATTACATCTTAACTAAACCACAAACTCTAACCATTTCACATCCCTAGTTCCCAACATTTTACCATCATCACTCCAACCCACTTATATCTCTATTTATATTGTTGTTGGGGCAAGCATCCCCATTACAATTTGGAAATCTTTTAAGTAGTATATAAATAATATAATAATAATAATAATATTTATTTGCCCCATTGAATTATTAAATTTAACCCCACAATAATATTTTTTTTTTTACTCAACGTTTGGCACTTAATGGTTTAAGATGTTCATATTTGATGTATGTTCTAATTATTATTTTTTAAACTTAAATAGGATTGATACTTTTTTTTGAAAAATTGATTGAAACTCAAAAGAATATTGTTTACTGATGGGTGTTTCTTAGCTTCTTTTAAATCTTTTAAAGTTAACTTTAGTCCCATACCAATTGTATCAATTGAAAAAAAAAATCTTAGCTATGAATATCATAAAGATCTTTATTATATGGACATATTTGATGCAAATGGAAAATTTCTAAGGTAAAATTGAAACATAATAAAACTTAGGAATATTTTTGAAATTTTTAATAAACTTCAGGAAAAAAAATATAGTTTATCCTATTTTTAAACTAGTTGAAAAAATACATTAAGACAAAGTTTGGATAAACTGATATGCAATTGTATTTAGGTCATGAACAATTCTTTTTTTTTTTTGGATTTGGGCTCATGCCCAAATTAACCTACCCAAACCCCAAGAGCCCCTACCCTATCCGATCCAACCCGACACAGACCACACCCACTATGGTGCCAAAGACCTAATTCTCAGCGTCGTTTCCAACTCCCAGACTCCATGGATGCTGCAAACTCCGTCGTCCACATGCCTCATCTTCACATGGTGGCTCGTTTGTCGTTGAGAGTGTCCTCGACATGAGAGGGTCGTGAATCGTGATGGTTCTTGCATGGTATTCAGATCGCAATGGTGCTCCCTTGCTTGTGGATATTCTGATAAGTGATTGTATTCAGTTGTGTCTATACACATCTATATATATTGATAAAAAGAAAATCTATAGAAATATTTTTTATTTTATATTAAGATACATTTTAAAATAAAAATGCATGTCGAATGAGTTTTTTATCCGAAATGGGTCTAAGGTATACATTCATGTTTAGTAGGTTACTAGGTCCAAAAAAAAACCTGTTTAGTAGGTTATTAGTTTCGCGCTCTCAGAAATGATAGGAATCGTTGGGCCATAGATATTTTTGGATGTCATTTTAGACCGAATATCCAAGTGTTACGATTGAATGACATACCCAACCTCATCACCCAAAAAAATATACCCAACCTTATGGTTTTTTTGGACTTGGCCCAACATTGTTTATGTAGCTGAGTTTAGCTGGACTTGACCCCCAAAAAGAAAAGTTAATTATATGTATTCTATGTTTGTTATCTCGTCCCCCCCCCCCCCCTTCCCCCCTCTCACT
>JASCZI010151279.1:11714-45638 GCA_036250425.1 Stylosanthes scabra
AATAAAAGAAGAAGAAGACAAGGAAGTACATATTTCATGCACCACGTGTCACCCAATGAACCTTTCAAAACCGCACCATCTTTTTTTTTTATTTTAATTTTGTTTTTCAGTGTAGCTTCTATCTTTACAATTTCGTTGTCCCTTTTGTCATTAAAGTTTCAGATCCATCTTTAACCAATCATAAATTATAATAAAATAGTATATCTATTTTAGATGATATGTTGTTTTAATATGCAAATAATTTACAACAAAAGCTAGCATAAATTGATTATATTAACATATTAATCAAATTATAATATGAAATTCTGCAATGGAAGTTAACTTTACATTATCAATTCAACTTTATAATGTTTTCTCAACTTCTTTTAAATTTATAAAATTCCATGCATATAATTGTTTCCAAGCTCAAATAAATGCCACAATATATATTTTGGACTGTCAATTTTTGACATAGGCACGTGTCCACCGTCCCCTGGAAAAACACACACGTGAAGAATGACATTGACCGGAATTTTTGAAAAAAATAAAACTGCAGAAAAGGGGGGAAAAAAAAGAGAATAAGAAAAATTAAAAGGAACTTACGCAAACACACGTTTCTTAATTTTCTCATTTCTTCACAGACCACCACGTGTAAGCATATCTGCATGACTGGCTCAAATTTTTTATTGTTACTTTTTTTAGTTTTTCTTCTTGTGTGACGGTTATCTACATTAAACCTACTTCCAAAAAATTATATAAAAACGTGACATTTTCACATCAATTTTGATAAATATATCATACAGTCCATCGTAACTCCATTTCATAGTTCATTAAAAAAATCGACTTTATATATAGTTTATCAAATACACGCAATAAAAAAAATTAGGCATGATTAATATAAAGCACTAAACTTTAAGATTTTTATGTCATTATTATTATCATATCATCATCATACTATCCCATACTATAATATACAACTATTCATTGAATCGAATCCGGCGCAGCCCAAGGACCGTACAAGAAGCAGATAAGGTTGTCCGCGTAGTAATCTTGCCTAACAGAAACGTGGCCGTTTATCAGAGGCTGATACTCTGCTGGGACCAGCCACCCAATTCTGCTACTAAATGATTTCTCTTATTTTGTCTTCACCCTCTGTTCCTATATAAATAATCGCCATGTCTTCCGTTTCATGAAGAAATAATAATAGAAAGCTAATAGAAAAGAGTTCAAGAAAAAAAGAAAAAACTGCCAACTAAGTTTTAGCATAATGGGAGTCCCAGAGAAGGATCCTCTCTCTCAATTGAGCTTACCTCCTGGTTTTCGGTTCTATCCAACAGATGAGGAGCTTCTTGTTCAGTATTTATGTCGCAAGGTTGCTGGCAACCATTTCTCACTTCCTATCATTGCCGAGATCGATTTGTATAAATTCGACCCTTGGATTCTCCCAGGTATATTTTAATTCTCCCGCACTTGGATAATGCCATTATATTGTTGTTGTCATTGGGATGAAAATATTTATTTATTGGAATTCTTTCATTCTGTGACAGGCAAGGCCATATTTGGGGAGAAAGAATGGTACTTTTTCAGTCCCAGGGATAGGAAGTACCCAAACGGTTCGCGGCCGAATAGGGTTGCCGGCTCTGGATACTGGAAAGCCACCGGAACGGATAAAGTAATCAGTACCGAAGGCAAAAAAGTTGGAATCAAGAAAGCACTTGTTTTCTACATTGGCAAAGCACCCAAAGGGACCAAAACTAATTGGATCATGCACGAGTACCGTCTCCTCAACGGTTCTCAAAAGCGCCTCGGCAGCACCAAGGTATAAATTTATTCTTAAAAAATCAACCACTAAAGAGTAATTATTCACGTAAAATTACCAAATAAACATTTTACCGTGTATAAAATACGCTTGGTTTTTTTGCATGCAAGTAACATTCTTAGTTTTGTATAAGTATTAACATTTCTTAATTTTATGAATATGTGTTATGCAGCTAGATGATTGGGTTTTGTGTCGGATATACAAGAAGAACTTGAGCTCATCACAAAAGGCCAATATGCCAAGCTTTTCGAGCAAAGAATGGAGCAATGGATCATCGCCTTCTTCATCGTCTCACATCGACGACATGCTCGAATTGCCGGATATTGATGACCGGAGCTTTGCCTTGCCGCGGGTTAACTCGCTGCAGCAGGAGGAAAAGCTAAACCTTGGCGGCGCAGGCAATAATTTCCCGGACTGGGTCAACTCGGGGGATCTCGACTCGGTTCCTGAGATTGGCCTATCTCAGGGGATAACAGGTTACGATGGAAATGACTTATATGTCCCTTCAGGGTCACAGTTCTGCCACGTCAACACGATGGTTGTGCCGGGTAACCCGACCGAGGAGGAGGTCCAGAGTGGCATTCGGACCCAACGGGTTGATGAGAATTTCACTTTATTTCAACAGAATTCGAATGTATTCACCCACCGGTATTTGACGAGTTCGGGTGACCCGCTCGGATTTGGATACCAAAACCAGCAGTTCGGATTCGGGTTCAGAGAGTGATGAAAATGTCTTGCATGTTATTGTCATGGCCTTCTGGTTTTAGTGTAGGAAAGGGCAATTGTGTAAATAACTGTTAGATTCTTTGGCTAACATACACTATTATATATGTAGTGATAGTTTGGTTTAATAGATTTTCCAAAAGTAGCAAAGGATAAAAAGAAAGAAAATACAGTTTTGGTAAGTGCTAGGCACATTCAATGGATTGATATGAAACTAAACAGCATAAACATAGGTCAAGTAATAGTGTGAAAGCATTCATGATTCTGAAAGTTAGTTAGGTAGGAATGTATATGCATTATTTGGCTGCAATAGCTGCCCAAAGTTCTCTCATTAGCAACATGAATCAAAATGTACTAAACAAGCATTAGCAATGTTAAGATATTTAATTTTCTTCCTTTTTCTCTGATATCATTTATCATTGGTTCGGTAAGTGTAACGTTCTTGCCTTCGTGACCATAAGTCCACAACCTTACCGACAGCAAGAAATTCAAGATATGAGCGATTTTATGCATTATAATTCAAATTGGTATATACAAATTATTATATATAATTTTTTTTATATATGAGATAACATTTTATTAGTAATTAAATTATTAAATATACTTAATTTCTAGCATAATATAATTAAAATTTTAGTTTAAATATTATCTATTTCTAATAATTAAATGATAATTAATTATTTCTAAATAGAATTTAGGATAAAATTCTCAAATTTTTAAAATTCTAAAAATAATTGATATAGATTTTATTATTAATTAATTTTATGATATTATATCTTTATAATACATTTTATATTATAATTAGTTATATCAATACATTCATTATTTATTTATATTTACAATTTATAAAAAATATTATTACTTAAACACACAAAATTATAAAAATATATGCTTATTAAATATATAATAATACATTATTTTTTATGTTGCATTCGAATTGTAATATTTTTTATTTTGTTTAAAACTTAACGAATGATGAATATTTTTATATAAAATTACTAATTATTTTTTTAATTGAATTATTAATTGAATTCAATTTTTGTTAGCTAAGATTGATAGGCCTAACTCAGTGACTTAACTTAGTTGGGTTAATTCTTACTATATTTTCGACACCGAGAGTTAACTTTCTGAACCCGCCGCTAGGTGACCCTCTCTTTAAAAAAGGGCACCAGTAGCATCTCCAAAATAATTATGAATTGAACCCCAACTCCTTTTATCCATAATTACAAATGTTCTCTTGAGTTTTTTTTTTATTTTTATTTATTAACCACACTTTTCTCTCTCCCACTCTAATTGCTTCCTTCAGCACTTCAGCAGTTCAGCTTGTCCGTGAATGTTAGAAAGCTTGCCACTATGTAGCTGCAGAGACCGTAGAATCATACCAAAGTTACTAAAGAAAATGGAACTAATGAAGAATTTTTTTTTTTGTAATTTTGATAAATCATTCATCAATTTAGTGTACAATAATATGAAAGGATGAACAAACAACCACCATAAAAAAGATTCCATGTTTTCACAATGGCATGATCTTAGCACTGCTCCCTCTTGTATTAGCAACAAGAAATATGATTTTTTTTGTTCAAGTGTTAGGTTGGTTTGTCCAGCCCAAAGAAAAAGATACAAATTTAAATTAACTCCTCTACCTCTGTTTGAAGGGAGTCATTACTCTCTCTAAGCACAATGATACTTACTGTTCAAATTCTTCTATCTCGTTGCTTATTCTATGGGTGCTTTGCTCATGACACCTCTTCACAGCTGAGATACACAGAATTTTTTTTAATATATCCCATAGGATTATATAATTGAACAAGAAAAAACAATAAACCCTAATAGAACAATTTCTTAAGCGTGATAACTCAAAGCTCATTAAGTTTTGTTTTTCAAATTTAACCTCCATCACCAACAAATCCATCAACAATTTAGTAGCATCAACCTTCTAGAGGAACAAAGTTATTACCGGATTTTGAAGGATATCCAATAATGATTTTTGGGGATAATCTATTTGTTGATTGTTAGATAAAATAAAACCCATCAAGTATTCTTCATTTTGGTCTAAAAATTATATACTTTAAGCCATGTGGTGAATGAAAACCCCTAATTTCTGGAATGTGTTGGGAGAGAGAAGCCCTTTCCACCGAAGAGTATCCTCCATGGAAACTACAAAGGTTGGGTGTTAAAAAAGAAAATATAAAAATTTGGGGAAATTTTTATAATTTTAAATTGAAAAAAAAGGGTAAAAATTATAATTATTCTAAGGAGGGCACCGATAACCCCTTCTGCGAGAGGGTTATCGAATCCTTAGCTTACATTATATTGTAAATCAATGATACAAAACAACTATATACGGCTTAAGTCTTCAGTAATTTTAGAATGTCATGTCAGCCAAAACTATAAGTTTAGAAGTGTGTGCGGTATGAATTGAGCGGTGCAATTTGAAACTGTGAGCTCGACTTAAAAAAAAAAAAAAACAAAACAAAACAAAACAAACAGGGGTATTAATGTTATGTGAAAACACGGCAACATAAGAAAAATTGAAGGAATAAGTTTAAGGTTAAATAGTAAATGAGTAAACATCCAATCCGATCTCTGGCCATTTGCAATTTAGATATAGCGCACATTAACGATTATAAAATCCTAAATCAATCCCTGATGAAATGAAAAACTTGACAGATCAAATCCTCATAGCCGATTGCCAAAGGGTAGCTATGATGATGTGTCAATTCATGTGTCTGATGTGTCCAATAGCAGATTGACATATTAGACATGAACTAACACGTACCGTTTGACAACCTGCTACGAGGGGTTGATTTGCGAAGTTTTTTTTCATTTCGTCAGAGTTTATTTGTGATTTCATAATCATTAGGGAATGTCATGTCTAAAGTGCAAATTTTCAGTGGTCGGGTTGTGTATTTACTCATAATATAAAAGAAAAGATAAATTAAAGAAAAAAGAAAAGGGAAGGAAAAAGAAGTGTTTGGCTAAAAAGGTTTAATTTGGTGAAAATTATATAGGGGTATAAAATAAGGTGAATTCTAACCAACCCTCTCTAGATGAGAGGGTAAGTTACCATTTCTCACTTAGTTTCATTTTTTCTCTATTGGACGCCCTCCAAAGCACCATCGATGCGTCCTCCAATGAACGGCAACGACTCCGTTCCCTCAACCAATCAGATATTAATTATTTTAAGGAAAAGTATAGCTAACCAATAATTTTTAAACCAACAAATCAGCCAATAAAAAATAGAACATGCATAACCATTATTAATAGAACATCCACAATGAAGGTCATAGAACATCCGAAACCTAATGTAGCTATCAACTAACTTTAGAAACAGAACATCCGAAACCTAGGAACAGAACATCCGAAACCTAAAGAAATAGAACATCTAATTCAAGTTGTTGGATAATGTTGGCTGAATTTTTATTGGTTACCTAGCATTGCTTTTATTTTATATGGAACTTTGTATAATTCTTAAAAATGTAAAAGTACTCAACACTGTTGTATTCGCAAGCACCAATAATGCATCATCTAATCACTACTACGACTCCATTTTCTCTGACTTGGTCTTCCTTTTTGGAGAAAATGGAGTTGTGACGGTTACTGAAGAACACATTGATGATGTTTTAGAAGGCGCACAACGAAAAAAAAAAATTAAGTAAGAAAGAGTAACTTAACATCTCTTTTTGAGAGGGTTGGTTAGTACTCACCAATAAATAAAGAGGTAAAATGACGTGCGTTGTATCTAGACACACAATTTTTTTTAGATTCTCAAAACATTAAGCTATTAGCTCACTTAATTAAGTTTGTGCCATTGTTTCTGCCTTGACCTTGTTAGAACCTTGATATTAGGGTTGTATATGGATCAGATCAGATTTGTAAATTCACATTAAATATTAGCATCCAATTCGAAAATTGATCCAATTCACAGAACTATCGGATTTGGGTTAGGTCTGATCTACACAAACATAAGATTGGATCGTGATATTTCAATCGTGATATTTCAATAGGTATCCACAAATCCAATTCACAAATCTTTCGATTTTCAAATTTTTTTAAAAAAAATAAATAAAAATAAATGTAACCCTTAAAACCCTAATTTCATTTTGCTAGTTTAGCACCTCTCACATTCAACTCACTCCCTTTCTCTCGTTATACACTCTCTAGGTGCTCTCCCCTCACTCCATCTCTCACCTGACTCCCTCTCCTTGTGCCAAATTGCTCGCCGCTAGTGTTTCCTTGGTGTCACTCTTCTCTTCCTAGGTCACATTCATCATCGTTGCTTGCCGTGCTGCTTTCCTTTGTTCATTGATCTTCGTAGCTTTGCCGTTTTCTTATTTTTTTCGCTGTCCCCTACTCTTCCGGTTTAACTCTTCTAGTTTTGATCTTCTCGTCTATGAGCACGGTTCCGCACTTGCCTTTATTTTATAGAAATTACTTAGTTAGTTAGGATTATAATGCGGGCACTCCAACGAAGTTGTCCAATTTGTCCTCTGCTGAAGTTTCATAAAAAATCATTGCATCCATTTTGAGTGAAAATATCTCACAAATATAGAGAGTAAACCATTAGTTCGTTGGTGGTTGGTATTGTTGCATTGGGACGTAGGACACTTGATGCCTTATTTGTTGTGTTTAAAAATTTTAAATAACAATAAATGATATTTTAGGGTTTGTTTGGGCGAGTCTTCTCGTAAAATATTTTTTTTCAAGTTATTTTTTTTAAAGATCTTTTATAAAAGTAAAAGTAATTTTATATTCGGATATCTCATATAATAATATCTTTTTATTTATCATTATGTTTGGATATAACAATGTAAAAGTACTTTTTTGTTCATTTATTATGTTAAAAATATCTTTTTTTTTCGAGTAAAAAAGATCTTTTAAAAAAATGTAAAAAACATCTTTTGAAAAAATATATTTTTCTGATTTTACTAGTGTTTTTACTTTTACTACTGGAAATTATCCAAACACCCTAAAAAACATAAAAAGATCTTTTTTTATCAAAAAAATATATTTTTTTAGCCAAATAATGGCATCCAACCAAGCTCTTAGGGCTTGTTTGGGCGAATTTCTCGTAAAAGATCTTTTTTCGAGTTATCTTTCTTTTTAAAGATCTTTTGTAAAAGTAAAAGTAATTTTATGTTTGTATATCTCATATAATAATATCTTTTTATTTATCATTATATTTGGGTACAACAATGTAAAAGTACTTTTTTTGTTCATTTATTATGTTAAAAACATCTTTTTTCGAGTAAAAAAGATCTTTTAAAAAAAGATGTAAAACATCTTTATTTATCATTATGTTTGTTTTTTATTTTACTAGTACTTTTACTTTTACTACTGAAAATTACCCAAACACGCTAAAAAACATAAAAAGGTCTTTTTTATCAGAAAAATATCTTTTTTTAGCCAAACAAGCTCTTAGACTAGTATTTATGTTGATAAATTTATTTTATTTTTTCTCTTGTCCTTCAATAATAAAAATAGAAATATTATAAACAGTTCTGCTAGGTGTACACACAAACATGCCAAACAAGCAAATCTTATTCACTCTAACGGTAGGCGCGTGCTTTCATGCACAAAACCTTCACCTCTAATCACGCACGTCTCACGCACGTACTCCCAACGCTACTACTGTTGTTTCTTCTTCTTCTTCACTCCATTCTTCTTCTCTATCACCGCCTCCACCTCCATCTTCGCCTTCGCCTCCGCCTCTTTCTCGTTCTTTGTTGCGTTGTGATAGTTGTTGTTGTTATTCTTATTCTTCTTCTTCCTCCTCCTCTGTTACGTGGTTATTGTTGTTGTTTTTCTTCTTCTTTCTTCTTCTTTCGTTGCAACTATTTTACTTTTTTGTTACGCTGTCGTCGCCATTAACAATATTCAAAAGTACTACAAACCTTGGGGATGTATTCTTCATCCACATCACACAAAAATTACAAAAACAGAGCAATTACAAAATCCAGCAGCATCTCACTAAAACCAACTTCATAAACAAAAGAACCATCAATCAAAACATCAAAAAAGTAATAGACTAAACATTTTGAATATCTAGGGTTCAGGATTTTGTTAACTTCATTTTTAAATTCTGTTGAAAATGGTTCATGGTTCTGTTTACTTCATTTTTTAAATTCTGTTCAAAATGATTCCGGGTTTTATTCACTTCATTTTTTTAAATTCTGTTCAAAATTTTTCAGGGTTCTATTCACTTCATTTTGAAATTCTGTTCAAAATGATTTATGGTTCGATTCATTTTAGAAGCAAATCCAGCTAGTTTAACATACTCCTTATAGAAATCATTAGCTTCTGCACATGATACAAATGCCATCCCAACCTTGGGGACGTATTCTTTATCAACATTATACAAAAACTGCAATAACAAAGACAAAACTAGGGGTGTTCATAGCCCGAACCGGCCCAAATCCCGGCCCAGGCCCAATGAAATTTGGGTCAATTTTGGGCCGGCTTCAATATGGCCCGAGTTAGGGTTGAAGTCAATAAAATCAACCCGGTGAAAATATGAAACCGGGGCCGAGCCTAGGCTCGGGTCACCCGGTCCCGGCCCAGTGGCCCGATCGTATATATAAAACCAATTTTTATATAATATACTAGTGTGGATATGAAATAAATTAATGAACAATGAAATATAATTATGTGATTATATAAGTATTATTCATTTGAATCACTTCTTGTTCAAGACTCACTAAACTCATTTTTCAAACTCATTTGGCCAATTATATTATTTAAAAAATATATTTATTTAAGAATTTGGACTACACTTAAGAATTAAAATTGTACTTTAATATTGTGTTTTATTATGTACATGCTATATTTTGTTTTATCTACATAAGACTTAAACATTTATGCTATTAGCATGTGATTGATTATTAAATTTTTATTTTGAAATTTATTTGGAGAAGACCCGGTTTTCACCTAGCCCAAAATCGAAGAGATTTCATCGGGTTTAGGGTCGGGTTAGGAAAGACCCGGCTTCATCCGGTTTCATGAGCACCCCCACCAAAAATAAATGCTTCATTAAACAAAATATATAACAAAAACGAACAGAATTTATAACCATAACGTAAAAAAAAAACTTAAAACTTAATAATATGAACAATCCAACACATTTCACAAATTCGAATTCAACCACAACCTAATTTCACATCAATTCAGTTTTAAAAACAATTGAGATCAATTTTCTAACATGAATGAAGATTTTATAGATTGAATTGAACCTCATAATAAATAACTCAACAACGGGAACAATAACTACAAAAACAGAGACAAAATTGAACAGAAAATATAGACATATTAAACATAATTTATGGAACAAACGAACAGAAAAATTTACAAAAAATGAAATAAAGAAATGCTCATCCAAATCAAAACTAATTCAGAACTTACAATCAAACAGCATGAACGGAGAATTCACAAAATGAAATAAATTTTCGAAAAAACAATCAAACAGCAAGGATTTCAAGGATAACTTTTCCAAATTCAGAAATCACAAATGTCAAATTGCTCGTCCAATAATTGCTCTATTTGACAATTCGAATTCAGATTGCGTGGATTCGAACTTCCTTACTCCATCACAATTCTAATTGCTCAGAAATCGAAATGAAGAAGAAGAAGATATACAATAGTTCCTTCTGAAAAAGATATGGATGGAGAAGACGATGATAATTTCAAAAGTTAGTTGAATCTTTGTGTCATTTGGAGTTGGGGATTTTGGAGGCGCATTTTAAAATCTGTGGGTTTTTTAAATGGGTTGTGAGGAGCACGTGGGTAAATAAAACGCATGGTTAACTATGTTTTGATTAAAATAATGTGTACGTCAAGTATATTTATATTATAAAATCAGTTATAATTTTTATATTCAAACAGAAATAAATTCAAATAGGATAAGTCACATTAAAAAGAAAAGATTAATTAATTGGACAATTTTTTTGTCAAAATAAAGTATTTTTTTTACTAGAAATTAGTGAAGTTGTCCAATTTGTCTTGTGCTGAAGTTTCATTTAAGACTCTCGGATCCATTTTGAGTGAAAAGATCTTGTGAATATATATGGATGTTAATTGACCAAGAAGTCTATTAAGTAAGGAAGCGGTCTAATCAGATGTGCTTATTCCATGTGCGACGAAGCATCATGTGGTGGTGGTACCTATAGGCTATAGCGTCGGCGAAGTTCCTATGGAATTAATCGCAACAATTCTCCCTTCCTCATGGTGGAAGGGCAAACCGCTACCACTATTGGCATATGCGTCCTGTGTTTCTGACGTAGGACGAAGATGATGAACACGAACGTCTAGTCTTCAGTAGCGATTTCCAACAACATCGAACTCTGGTGGTGATTTTGTTGAGAGCCTTCCATGGCGAAAGGAACTCAATTCGTCAAAGTGAATTTTTTTTTTATGGAATCAACGGTTAGGATGGTCCATCTTAATTAAAAGGGTGATTTTTTGGATGATAGAGGTTCTCTAAAAGAGGCACAAAGGTTGTTAAAGGTTTTTACTTCTTTCTTTGGCCGTTCTCTCACATGATATTCCATAATGAAGTCACCGAAACCCACATGTGTAAATTGGGATACATTTAGCATAGTTTTTTATCCATCAATTATAGCCGGATATGCGACCAATTTTGCCAGAAATTTGCTTGAATGAATTCGAAGAATGAAAAATTGATTGGGACAAGTTTAAAGCAAGACTACAACCAAAGAAACAACCTTAAATCAATCAAGAAGCAACCTAATCTCGGCCATCAAAACAGAGCAAGAAATTTAAACTTTTCCTTCTTATTTTTTTTCCTTTTCTCTTTTTTGGTCTAATATCATTTACGCACATCTGCATTATTCTTTCTATTTTAAGTAATTTTTTATACTTTAAATGTACGTAAAAATGAGGTATTTATTTTAAAATAGAAAAATTATTTTTTTATATGTATTAGAAGAGTGATTTTGGTGACAGTACTATAAGAGTGATTTAGTTTAAATTAATTTGATCAGAGTAAGTTTAAAGAAAAATATTGAGAGCTCTTATTAGGTAGTCAATTAAGGAGCCAATGTGAAAAATGTGAGTTGGTTTTTCTTTTTTTTTGTGGAATTTTTGCTATTATGAATTTGTTGGTTTCTTATGAGCTACGTACATATAGGCTCCGTAGCATAGTTGTAAATTTAATTAACATAAAGTAAAGTTATGTTAAATTTAGAAGAATAATCCAATGGAATTAAAGTTAGGAGATCAATAGATAACCAATAAGTGTGATTAGGGAAATAATTGGTGATAAAAAAAGAAAGAGAAAAGAAAAAAAATGATATTGACTTCCTATTGTCTTCTTAATATTGACTATTAAGATTTTCTTAATTTAGAATCATTACGTGTATGTATGTATTACAAAACTTTTTAGATTGAAGTGAATTTATTTCCTCTTTTTCATTCTTTGTTTTTATTATTATTCATATTTTTTAATAGAATAATGCTATGGAGCTAACTTTACGGGGGAGCCAATAAGAGTAATTAAAAAAATAGTGAGCGATAAAATGGAAAAGAAAAAAAAAATGATGTTGGCTTTCTATTATTTCTCTAATATTGGCTACTAAGACTTTTTTTTTTTTAATATTTATCTTGTATTTAAATTAAAATTAATTAATTTGTTTTACTCATAAAATGTTAGCCTTTAGTATTTTCCTATTATTCTTAGAATTTATTATTTGACATGCAACCTTTGTTAAAAATATAAATTAAAGTATTATTTTTTATTTAGAAAAGAATTGTATTCTTCCAATAATTCTAAATGTATATAAGAATTTGATTTCCATATAATATCCTTTATTATTATTATTATTATTATTATTATTATTATTATTATTTGTTTAACAAGTATTCTTTGAAACGTTGGAAACAAAAACAATCTCCATCCTCCTTCTCTATTATTATTATTATTATTATTATTACTATCATAAAATATGCGGCTATATAGATTCTTTGATTCGTTCCTTGGGCATGTGTGCAAACATGACTGCTGTATTGTCCCTTTTTCTTTCTATCATTTTTATTTGGATACTTTTCTTTGACCAAAGACCCCGAGTAGCTATTTTATGGCAAGGATTTTTTCTTCTTATGAGGCTGATTTATTTTGCTTCCCCCAATTTAAACAAGTTTCAAACGTGCAAGCTATAAGAGTTTGAAGCAAGGAATTCGTGCAAACCAAATGTGCATGCATATAAACACCTGTACAACCTTTTTCCAAGAATGATTTATATTTTTTATTTATTTTATTTGTTTATTCTAAATCATTTTGTGATAACTCAGTTTCTTTTTCTTAGTTTAGATTAGTGTCTATCATTAGAAATTAACAGGAATTTTCAAATAAATAAATTGAATTTAATATTTACTGCAGCCACATATATATTTAAATCATTTATTTTTCACTCATTTAAACAAGTAGTATAAGTTAAGCATAAGTATCTCCTTTTTAGTAGTACACACGAAACGAATAACAAAACTGTGTAACTAATATCATTGAATTGTAAATGCGATGTACGTACACGTATATCTCCATTATAGAAACAACGAGACGAGGCTTGGATAGTCATTACACTGTGGGGCTCTCGTGAGTCGGGGATCGGATCATGCCTTATTTTGACTCATAGTAGACAAAATGACAAATACCTATTGACGTTTAATATATAGATTGTTAGATATTATCTTTATAAATTCTAATTTTATTAAGAGTGTTATGTTTGAAGTGGTAGATTTTGAAAGAAACTTACACAAAATCATTGTAAAATAGTACTGATATGAAATACTTCCATATGCTGAATATGATGGATTAAGATAAGGATATGACTTACGATAAGATATACACTGATAATGGATAACTTGATTAACGATGCGATGTTTTTAAGATAATAGAATTGATTAATGTGCTATCCTACGTGCCGATAGCCCCTAAGATAAATTAATGACCCTTATAACGTTGTGGTTACATGTTGAGAACGATAAATTCTCACCCTCTTTCGTTTACCCTTAAGCGGAGTTGTCTTCTACAAGTATGAGGCTCACAAGGAGTACGATGATATCAATATCGAGTCAACCACGGAGTTGGGAACGATAAAGATAAATAGATATCATTTCGAGGACAAGAACTTCACTTGTTCAATGCATAGTGGTAGATTTGACCCCGATTGACCGTATGAGTTCCCGATCTCTATGCTTGGCGGAGATTGTTTGTTTGGTACCCCGAGGTCTACTCCTTCGTCAAATACGATGTCGCTGTGAGCTCCATGTACCGGATCAAGTCCTTTGTATTCTCAGCCGTTACCGAAGAAGGATTCCTTGTCATTGGGATTGTCTTTACAGACGTACCCCTCGTACGCTAGGAAAGCCATACGTGCAAGGCCTTTAGCCTCCTCTAGTTCTGGAGTCATAGTGTCGTCTGAAGGATGGATGTGCGAAGGTGATGAGACAAGAGTTGAGAAAACTCGAGGACTTGGTAGTGTAGAGTCTGAAGGATCCAAATGAAAGGAACAAGTAAAGGAGGAGGAGGAAAAGGAAGATCTTGGGAAGGATCCCGATGTGGATATATCGAATGTGTCTGATGGAACCCAACCAATGGGTGTAAGTAGTGATAAGTCGGACTTTCTCAAGTTCCTCATGGGAGACACAAAGCCGGTTTACCTATCTTCTAGTAACTGCCCGACGATCGAGTCACAAGGATCTAACCCTTCGTCTAGATATCCATCGAGTAGTTCTAGTCTTTAGAGCGGTGCCTTATTTGGGATTTGGCCTCCCCCGTCCGCTCCGAGACAGTAGTGTGTCTCACTGGTTGTTAGTACAACACGAGGCCTATGACTTTCTTTCTTGTTTTCTTAGGCCCATGTCCTAGTTTAGGAAACCTTTGCCGAGGTTCGGCTGGGTTATTTGACGGTCCATGCACTAAGTCTATGTTAAAAGAATTATATTGTATGTCATGGAGTTTAACTCCATTGCTTATACTATCATGTTTGCTTTATGACATTTGATGATTTTATAAATGAAAGTACTTGTTATTCATTTTATTGCTTGTGACATTTATTTATTGCTTCCGCTATATCTCGTGTTCTGAATATATAACGCTATAACGTACGATAACGAACGAAGTAAGCGAAGGGAAGGTTCTCGACATGCTTGTATGTATATAATATTATCTGCGAGTTTAGCTTGTCTAGGGCCGACCAATTGTGACAATCTGATGGAAGGTATAGTCGCGACATGTCGGAAGTTGGGTCGTTACAGTCAACCTCTACACAATGAGAAAAGTCATTTAGGTTTAATTCATTCTTATCATAAGTCCTAACCAACTTACTAATTGAATTTAGCAAAATATTAGCATTAGTGAAAATAAGGTTAATCAACAATTAACTACTGTGCAAGTCATAAATAACTTACAAATTAAATTAGAAAAAGATTATGTTAGTAAAAAAATCAGTTAAATAACTCTTAATTACCAATCAATTAACACGAAATAAAATGACTTAAGTAAACCAAATATCTTAATCCCAATTCAAGTATAAAAGTCTACTTTATAACTAAGTGAGACATTTTATTAAACATGCGGTGATCTTATCCAAAAATAAACTTGAAATAAGCTAAAATCAATCATCTCCAAATTTGCATTACATTAAATATAAAACAAACATCAAGCATCATTAATAAACAACCATAACAGATAATTATACTGGTATTAATAATTCTAATGTGATATTTAATCTTAGCTAAAAAATATATGTAAATTATTTTGCTAAAATTAAATGGATCAAATGATATTTAAGAGAATCTTAACATGTTTGGTATGATGACTCGCCTGCTTATAAATTATCAAAAGTCAACTCTTATTCCAATAACATTCCACAGGAAAAGGTTGGGAGTTTAGCTCAGGAGCGGAATTGTTTGGTTGAACACCTACCAATTACCTACTTGGGCATTCTGCTGGGAGCTAATCCAAGAAGGGTCCAAACATGGAAGCCGATTTTAGAGAAATTGGAAAATAAGCTGAGTAAATGGAGAGGAGGGGGTCTTCTCTAAAAAGTAGCTAGGCTGACAATAATCAAATTGCTTCTGAATAACCTCCCCTTTTACTATCTTAGCCTGCTCAAAAAGATAATCTCAATCCAATCAAGATTCTTCTGGTGGGGGGACAGTGGGGTAAGCCGAAGATGCCCACCATTAAATGGGGTGATATCCAGAAACCGAAGGAGCGTGGAGGGTTGGGAGTCGAAAACTTGGCTATAAAGAACGCGACGCTCCTTTTTAAGTGGTGGTGGAGATATGCGTCAAAGGACAGACCAATGTGGAAGAGGATTGTGGCGTCGTGTAATGAGCTGCCCCTAAACGAACGGGTCCAAAGCCATGGAGTCCCAAAATCTAACGGGCCTTGGAAAGACATCTTTGCAGGCCCTACAGATAATACAACACTAAGAACATTGTGTATAACTAGTTTGAGGTTTTGTGTGGGAAATGGTGAGAAAACGAGATTTTGGGAGGATATTTGGGTGGGTGAGGTAAGCCTCTACGAAAAATTTCCCCGGCTCTACAACATCTCATCATAGAAAAATAGATTCATTTTGGACTGTGGGTTTTGGGACGAGTACTCGTGGATGTGGAACTTGACATGAAGAAGGCGTTTCTTTGAGTGGGAGTGTATACATTGTGAGGAATTACATACTATATTACAAACTGTGATTTTAAATGCAGGTACCCAAGACAAATTGGTGTGGAGGGTGAAACTTGTGACAATTTGTTTGTGCATTGTAAGTTTGTGTAGGAATCGTGGGTGAAAGCGTTGTGGTTTGGAGGGGTTTGGTGGGTCAGACCCGCAGGGTGTATACAATTTTTTGAAGTGTGGTGCGAATTAGAGGGTGTCAAGTTTGGGAGGAGAAAGTGGATCAGTATTTGGTTCTGCATGGTATGGATTACTTGGAAAGTGAGAAACAATAAATGCTTTAATAATGTGGAAGCTCAACTAGAAGAAACGTGGAATGAAATTCTTGTACACTAGCGTGAATGGGACCTCCTTCTGAAGAAGAACCGGGTGAAAATTCGGCCCAATATTACGGAAGAGAAGGATAAGAATGATCTAATGCCTCAAAGAAGTGGGATACGTAACAAAGAATACAAAAGCTTTAGTGGCTGTGGTATATGATTTTAAAAATACTGGTTCAAGAATAAAGGCTTTAATTGAT
This sequence comes from Stylosanthes scabra, assembly GCA_036250425.1. Classification (NCBI taxonomy): domain Eukaryota; kingdom Viridiplantae; phylum Streptophyta; class Magnoliopsida; order Fabales; family Fabaceae; genus Stylosanthes; species Stylosanthes scabra. The sequence goes on from JASCZI010151279.1 coordinate 28,449, forward strand.
AGGGTGGAAATGTTCATACAATTCATCCTTGAAGAATCTTTGGGGCCGCTGGATAGATTGGTGATAAAGACGGCATAGACATTGTTGATAAACTGGTACAAAAAAGAGGCTGACGATTTGTGGAGGTTGAATTTCCAAAAGAACAAATTCAAGAACTTATTACATACCTTGGTCCAATCTGTTTTCAATTTGCTGCTGAGAAAGACTTCATTTGGCTCAATAGGTGGAAAAGGGGCATTGAGGAAGGAGATAGCAATTTTAAAGTCCTTTGGGGTTGATGGTGTTTTGTATCTTGATGATGTTTCGGTATTTGCTAATGTAGTGATGCTACATTCGATGTTGTAGTGGGTGTGGGTCTTACATGGTAATTTCCTCTCTTTTTATGAGTCTGTATTTGATAAACCTCATTTTGATGGGTTATTTCATATCATAAACTAACTAATTATCGACCTCTCACCACTTAAATACTAGCGAAATAGGCTTGTTTGTGTTTAGTCGTTCCTTAGGGCTGTAATTGTAACTATCTGCTATTTTAACCAACTTTTACCCTATTTTAAACCGATTCTCGTTCCGCACGATGCCTTGATGTGTGCATTCATGTATTTCAGGCTTTAACAGGCAGAGTTCGGAGCGGAAATGGCTGAAAAAGGCAAAAGGAACGAGAAGATCGCAAAAAAACCTAGAAAGTCATTGCTGGACCCTATGCGTACACACCAGAGAAGCCATGCGTACGCATCATAGCCTTGGGAGGCACGCCCAAATGCTAGTTTCGGCACCAATGCGTACGCACCAGAAGCCTCTGTGCGTACGCATCAGTGGTTTCCAGCTTTTATAAATAGAGGAGCCTTCACCATTTTCAAGGGAGCCCACTTCCCATTTCTAGATTAGTTTTAGGTTTCCATTTCTAGATTAGTTTTAGTGGTTCCCTAAACATTTACTGCTTTTATTTTTGTCTGTTTTATTTACTGTTACTCTGCCGAATTTTAATCTCAATTTTAATCATTTTACTGTCGTTACTTTGTGTATTTACTTTCTGCAATTTTATAATTGTGTCTAGCCATTATGCTGCCCATTTATTTTCTGCCGTTATGATTTCCGCACATAGTGAGTAGTGACCATAGTGTCTCGACTATGGGTTGAAATGTGCGGATGACCTTAGCTGCCGATCCCTAAGGGCAACAGATGAGATAAACAGAGATAGTCTTGATACCGTTAACGCTACGCCCCTGCCAACAAGCGTGGGGATCTTACGATACAGACTCAATTCAATGCCTAAATGCATTATTAGTGAGTTCTTCCTAGTGACAACGGGATTTACTCGAGTTCTGTTTACAAACTCAATTTGGTGCGTAATGCACCGCTGGTGAGTTCTTCCTGGTGACAGCAGGATTTACTCGAGTATTATTTACAGACTCACCCCCATGCATGCATCACTGGTGAGTATATCTTGGTGACATGGGGTTTACTCAAGTTTTGCCGTAAGATCCAGATCCCCAGCTGTTGTGTTTGCATAGGACCTTCGGATAGGGATTAACTCCGCCACCCTGTGGTGGTTCGTTTCCTCTAAGTGACAGTCCATCGAATCTGGGATCGATAGTGATCATAGGGACGCACAGTATTTCAATCCATGGTCGATCACTCTTTTATTCATTACTATTTTTATATTGCTTTCTTGCGCTCTATTCTCAACAATCAACTCTAACCAAACCCCAATAAAAAATAAACCTTTGTTTCTGCTTCTAGGGAGAATGACCCGAGTCTCGTACTCGGTATTTTCAAACTTGGTTGCACCTTTGTGACACCTTTTTTAAACTCTGAGAAGCGCGGGGGAAGGGCCACTAACGACAAGGCCCATCCCGAGCGCCCATCAGTATTCTGTTAGAGTCTTACATGGTGATGTCTTTTTTACTGTATTAGTCTATAAACTGGTATTTTTCCCACAATGTTTTGGTGGTCAAGAGCATTTTGAACGTATAAAAAATGTATGCATACACAAATAATTGGTTGTTGATTTGATGATTGAATTTTGATGTGAAAATAATATTTTTGTTTTGTTATTTGTATTTTTCAGATATATTTTTTCAGTCTCAAAATGTTTTATGATTAATTTTTTCAGTCTCAGAATGAGTATTATATATATAATCGAGCTAGTTTACGAGCCAATTAGCTCATGAGCTAGTTGTCTTGAAGCCCTACTTCGAAGACTTATTTGCAAGAATTGAGTTAATTGCGAATTTGGTCCCAACGTTTCACTCTTTTGGTAAAATTGTCCCTAAATTCTATTTTAATTCTATCTAGTCCATAGAAATGTACATCATTTTAGTCATTGAGTTTACTTTTATCACTCATATTTTAATGTTCTGTTGATATAGATGGATAACTATCACATTAAATACCAAAAACGACATTTTATGATTGCCGCTCAAATTGGGTTGAAACAACGTGATTTAAAGGGATATTTAGTGGAAAACATCCGCTTGACTTCTAATCCTAAATACCCCTTGAAACGATATCATTTCAAGTCAATTTGAGCATTATTAGTAAAATAATATCGTTTTGGGTATCCCCTTGAAATGATATTAATGTATGAGTGATAAAAGTTACCCCAAGGGCAAAAATGAGATAAATTTCTAAAGGAATAACTACTGTATTGGTCCTTAAGGTTTCCTCAAAAATCGATTTCATCTCCAACCTTTTTTTTTCTTCAAAATGGTCTTCAAGCTTTAAAATTAATTTAAAATCATCCTTTTATTTTCTTTATTACAAACTTACCCTTATATATATTTGTTAATGTTAGTTTTAAATTTTATTATAAAATTGAATAAATAAATAAATAACTATGAATAAATAAAAAACCTAATCAAATTATTATGGTCTACTGTCGAATATTTATGAACCTTGATTAACGAAAAGTATCATCATTAATTTTTCTCAAATGTCATGCCTCCTTTTTTTTTCACTTCTCACAACAAACACAAATCACGCTCCACACTGATTTCCAATTTCCATGGCCTCTTCCAATCCCTAATTTCCCAATTTCCATGCCCTCCTCCCATCCCTAATTTCCCAAAATTTACCCCCAATTTCACTACAAACAACAACACCACCACCAACAATTTCAACATCGCTCGCCACACTTTCGGGACGCTGAAAACAACGGCAACCACTACAAGGTTGTGGAAGATTCCAGGATTGAGCATGGACAAAGAAGAGCAGTTCTTAGAAGAAACAACCACCATTCAAACCCGTGACTTAGGGGTTGATTAAGCGCAACATTTTCGGACACCAATGTTGGTCTTGTGTCGTCCAGACCATTTGTGTGGAGTAACATGCCTTTATGGTTGGAAGGACTTAGAAGGAACAACATAGTTCAAGCAAGTGGAATTCCCATGTATTCCAGCAAATATGTTAATTCTTCTGCACAGAAGCTAATAGTTTTTTCCTGCTTCTATGGTCTTTCATTTTTTGGTGATTTGGGCCTAAGTTAATCAGAGATTGTTGCTTCATGAAGGTAGTAATAGAAAGTGATTGCTTGGAAGTGGTGAAAGCTCTCCAACAAGGGACTACAAATTCAACTTGTTTTGGCACATTTATCATTGATGCTCTTTCACAAGTAATTCAATTTAGGAGTGTGTCTTTTAGTCATGTTAGAAGAAGTGGCAATAGAGTTGCCCATGAGTTAGCTAAAATGGCTCTTACTAATCCTAACTTAGTGTGGATAGAAGATGCCCCTTCTTGTATGCAAAACCTAGCCTGGATGGATTTACAAGCCCCTGTGGAATGAAATCAATCTTTCCCTTCAAAAAAAACATTAAGGTAGTATGACTAAAATGTAAATGAATAACAGCAATGAAGGGGATTGTGGCCACCCACGTGATCCTTTGATTAGTTCCTCTTATTTATTCTCAGTTATTTATTTTTTTAATTTTATAATAAAATCTATAATTAGGAGTAATAAATACAAGGATAATTTTGTAATTAAAAAGTGAAAGAATAATTTTAAATCAATTTAAAAGTTTAAGGACTATTTTGAACAGAAAAAAAATAGGAACGAAATTGATTTTCAAGTGAAACCGTACGGAACAAAAGAGTAGTTATCTCATTTCTAAACTTTGGGAACTAAATAGGGTTAAAATAAACTTTAGAAATCAATTTAGCAGAAAGTTGAAATTTCAAGGGCTAAATTAAGAATTAATTTAGCAAGAAATCGAAAAGTTGAAGATTTAATTTAAATATTTTCCACGTGCATCCAATAAAAAATAACTTCCCTTTTCGTTTACCTTGTGATTAGTCATAAAAAAAAAGACGGTTGTGATTGCATAACTTTTCTTTTCGATTACCTTGTGATTAGTCATAAAAAAAAGACGGTTGTGATTACATAACTGTGTAACAAAATATAACCGGAGTTCTGAAAAACACCCGAACAGACAAAAATATGCTGCACCACGGATCCACAACTTCCTCACGAAGTACTCTCCAGTGTTCTGAAAACCGGACCGGACCGGCCGGTTCGACAGGAAAAATCGGGAACCGATCCTTTGTTCGGTCTGGTTCACATGCAAAAATCGGTTGGCATCAGACCGGTCAAAAACCGGTCAAAATCGGTCAAAAACTGTGAACCGATCAAATCGGACCGGTCTTTTAGCTTTTTTTAATTGAAAATTAATAATATTATATTTTAAATAATTTTATAATGATTTTAAATTATTTTATTATATTTTTAAGTAAACAGTCCGACCACGGTTCGACCTCGGTCGAACCTCTAAATCTTTGAACCAGTCAGTCCACCGGTTTAGTGACCGGTCCGATTATCTGAACCTTGGTACTCTCAACCCCCAATGGCCCAAAGTCTATATAAAAGGCATGAGGCTGAAATACTTCCCCTGAAAAGTGAAACAACCATCCCTAATACTTGTGACTTGCGCAACCAAATATATACACAATTTTGAACTCTTCTTTTATTTTTTTTTTCTCTCCATGTGACAGGAACACTTCCCCTTTACAATGTAATCGGTATCCCACAATTAAAAAGGGGGGCCTGAAAAAAGGATTGGATTTTATAAAAATACAAATTTCATCCATCTCATTTATAATGAAGTAGCTTAGAGCACAACCTGAACCATGAAAATCAGGCTGGTGTCATTAACGGCATACATATGGTATTACAAAAGAATCGACTATTGTTCCCTTCTTGGGAAAAAGGCCAAGAGACCTAACTCAACTTTCCTTTGGCAATACAAGGCGGTCTTGGCCTTCGACAAGCTTTGCAGAACGAATAATATCACCAGTTTTTATCTGGGGCAGGATATCTCTCCCATTAGTCGTGTATCTGCATATTTCAATAGCATAATGAACAATGGAGGAAAGTTTTGACTCCAAATTGATTATATATCAAGGTACCGAGTAGGCACTTACCCGAAAACCGAAAATTGCCCTTCATCAAATGATATCCCTCCCAAGCCAGCCTAGAACAAAGATAATAAACTTAAATGAAATAAGGAATGAATTCAGTGTGCAAAAAATGTAATTACATAAACAATTATACTTCCATCTTTCACTAATATCTTTTATAGCAAAGTTAAGTAAATCTAATGGATGCAGAGAGCAGAATGGCGGATTACTTACACTTCGTTTATCATAGAGATAAAAGAAAAACTGATAAGGTGATGAATACTCATCAGAAACTTCGTTATGTGCCATAGCTACTGCCCCATACACAGATAGAGGTAAAACTGGAAGTTCTCCATCCTTTCACAATAAGCAGTCGCAAGAAACCAAATGAAATCAGTATCACAAATCAAAATGCCTGTCAAGTCATGTCTGCCGCAAACCCTTTTTATTACGAGAATATAAAAGGTGGATTCTATGGCGGCTATGTCACGGTGGCTATGATAGCTATACAACTTTGGCAACACATAAAAAGTGTTGCTAAAAGGTAAGTTCCCAATTAGATTGCAACACTTTTTACTTTTAATTTTTAAATTAATGTGTTTTCAAATATTAAAAGGCTATACCCATAATGATAGCCACCAGAACAAGGCACCAAAATAAAATCATACCTGCACACTAAGCGTCGTTTTGTAAAGGGGCTCGAATTGTCCAGCGGGCATAATTTCCAAGGGAACACTGAAACCACTTTTCTTATCAGCTCCATTATCTGATAGAATTGCTTGGTTGGTAATGCTGAGCTTTGCACCATCATAAGCTCCATCCATCACCTGAACAATGACCACTATGTGAGTACAATTTCCAGCAGATTGTACAATCCATAAATTTAACATTTAAAACACCAAGACTTGAGGAAAAGTAAAGCAACGTTTTGGTTCATTTCCTATCTAATTATTAAAGCTAACGTTTACACTTCAAGATTACATGGTGGTAGAGACTGTATGACCAAAATGTCTAGAGTTTGATTTATTTTGCTCAAATTCTTCTAAACTAAATACTGAGTTTCAACATAAAATATGGGTTGGCCTCTGCATGGTCCACACTTCAAGCCCAAAATAGGGTTTTGCATGAGGGGACATAATAAAAACTTGAGCTTTTAAGAGAGATGATTTATGACAAGCATCAACTTTCTCCACATTATATGCCCAAAACTAAATAAATAAAATAGAATAAATTAAAATCTTCTGAACAGGATAAACATGGTATTCAATCGAATGTGAATTCTCCATACACGGAACTGTTACAAGAGGCGTAGCAAAATTTAAGCATTTGGAAGCCATTCTTTCTCTGTTTAAACTATTAACCCCATAGATCAGGCCTAAATGGATGGTTTAAGGAAACCTTCAGTACTTTCCTCAACAGGGAAAAAGGAATTTTAATTAAAAAAAAAAAAGAATAGGTAATTGATGCATAATTTATAATAGTAGCAAGTGAAAATTGAAATGCAGGATCTGATGATGGAGACATTAGCCAAAGATACAAAACTATTCAAGTAAAGATCATTCATCACTTATTTATTTCAATCAGAGCTAGGAAAACTGACAAAAATGTGGATGAATCATCAGAATTACGAAGAACAACATTGGGAAATGTGGTCATTGACAAGGAATAACAAATCAACAATATTGATAAGGCTGAGGTACTTCTCAACTACCTTACCAGTTTTGCAAAATTCCCTGAAGTTAACGGAGCAGAGTATCCATCAATAACAACCTGACATCAATGGTTAATCATGAGCGTTAATCATCTATGAACAACTGAACTAATTGCAATTTTTAAGTACGTTGTTTACAAATACCACCTTTTCTGTCAAACCCATAGCGAACAGCTAATCATGGAGGAAAGCATATGGCTTGAAATATACCTGAATAGTGGCAGTTTTTTTTGATTCACCACCAACTGGAGAAAATGTTGAACCATCTCCTTTCTCAATGGTAAACTCAACAGTTCCTCTACCTGAAAGCCTACAACATTTTTGAGAAAATATTGATTTTCCCCATGTAGTATCTAGTTTCTCCCACGTAGCTATGGGTGAAGTGTTAGTATATCATTTTTTATGTTATTCTGTCAAATGGCAAAATTTATTTTGAAAATTCAAGAGGTGAAGTGTTAGACATCAGAAGCATCCACTACAAAGGATCTATCTACTGTATCTAGATAGTGACATTTCAAGAGATACTGACCGTGGATATTGTGCGTATTGCTCTGGCAACAGGAAAGATATCCCTGGTGCCTGTTGCAACAAACTCAAATTCAGATTAAGGACATGCTCATACTGCTATTGTGCATAAATGCAACTAGTTCTTAGAAAGATCAAATAAATATTGATTTCAAGGCATTATCATATTATCTAGCAGGCCCTACCTGTAATAACTCTAGCTCTGCTACAGTTTCTAGTGCAGATGCAAGGTTCACAGATACTTTATCCGCATCCTGTTCCTTTATAGATTGCAGAAGTGCTTGCAACCCACCCTGCAAAATATTCCCATCATTCTGACAGATTCTAAAAACATAGCTAAATATTTGACAAGATATGTGAATTATGTAACATTATTAAGAAGATTGCTCAACAAAGACCAAACAAAATGAACCAAAGATGTACTCGTATATTGCATTAATAAACCAAGATTTGGTCTACCTGTTCGGATAAGCTACTTGCAACAGAAGATTTCAGTGTCCTAAGTTAAAGTATGTCTACCATGAGACCTCTTTTTTGATGTTTCCAGTTGTTTTTTTTGGTCTCCCTTTTCTAGTTATTCAGCTGTGCAAACACGACCTAAGGAAAGATTCTACTATTGTTCTCAACATAAGTGATACATCAAATTCTCTGTAATATATGATTTAATTTTATTGTCTCATCACCTAAATTCTTTTTTTGGTTACTAGATCACCTGACATTTAATCACATACAATATAACCCTCGAAAAGTAGAGTGGTAAAATTCTTTTTAATCATGACTGGTACTTTTCAATCACTCAAATCGCTTCTCCATTTCAACTACCCAACTTGAGTTCTATAGTATATTATAGATCCAAGATACTTAGACTTGTGACATATGGTATATCTTCACCAATTTTCACTCCTAATATAGGCATTCTACAACTCATATTAAACCTACATTTTATATACGCTGCAGCACATTACTTCTTAAACTAAAACCATCTACCATAAAGTTTGTCTCAATAGCTCAAACTTCTCGTTCATTTCCTCTATTATAATCCTATTAGGACTATATCATCTCCAAAAACTATGCATCGTCGAACCAGTTCTTGAATTTTTTCTCTAAGAACATTCAAATTTCATATTTATTGTTTCATTAATTGAATCCTCTTTTGAGGTATCCAACATGCTTTTGCCTACAGACACATGTATACTGGTAAACAAGTATTTATAAAAGAGGCAAGAAAGGAAAAATGATCTTAGTTTCCAACATATGAATTATCCTCTAGAGTATAATCTTGAAGTCAACTCAACTGATATCATAATTTTTTTTTGGTTTATTCAGAGAAGGGAAGCTAGCAAAGGAATGCTGGTATTTAAAGTGCCTAACATCATAGAAATATATACATACAGTCATATATTCCAGAAGTTGTCCATTTTCTGAAATACCTTTCCGTCTATTAGAGATGCATGTACCAAAGAACCCTTTTCCATCAATTCTTCTGGTATAGCTGCAATTATAGACTCCTTTTGATCTACTGCAATCTAAAGCAAGGCAGAGAATTACCATAATTAGAAACCATCATGCAAAGATTATACGAGGTTATTGTCAAACTAAATAAAATATAAGAAAATACAAAATTTAGGGCTCACGAGTGTTGGGCAATGGGCATGCCATGAGAGCTCATGATTTCTATGCAATTTCATGAGGATAACATACTGTTTTCTAGCAAAACATTGGGGGAAAAAACTGGTTATTTATTTAGATGATACAATCATTAAGCCACCAGAAAAAAGAAGAAAATGCATCTTTCCTTGGAAGGTGTAGAAGCTCTAAATTAAGTTAAAGAAGAATGAGTTCTTAAGTGATCAAGTAAGAGTAAATTTCTTGGGCTTTACGGTCTCTTCTAACGGTATGAAAGTTGATCAAGAAAAGGTGTAATACATACATGATTGGCTCACACTGTCCAACAAAAAGTGGAAGTTAGAAGTTTCCATGAGCTGGCAAGCTTCTATAGGTGTTTCATGCAGAATTGGTGCTCAATCATATGGCACCATTAGTCCATTAACAAAATGCATCAACCACTGAGATTAAGGGGACAGGAGAGGAACAAGAGAGAAAGATAGGCAATGAATAATATATGTATATATACCATATTTTGTGGTATCTTATAAGAGAGGACCACCTAATGCTATTGATAATAATAGAGAAAGCCTAACCTGAACAAATAACAAGATAATCATGGAATAATAGGAACAATCAAAACTAATCCTAGAAATATAGTTGGGATGGGAAATATAGATATTGATGCAATTTCATTTCCTTTTACAATGATATACTAAACGAGGCAAAGCAAGGTTAATATATATATATATACTACATGTATCACTGTACACCTCCATACATCCCAATTACAACACGGAAAATGTAAACATTAGCACAGAAACATTCAAAAAATACATGAATACAACATACGATAGCACAGAAATAGTTACGTATAGCACAGAAATAGTATATCTCAACACAGAAATCAAAATAAAAGAAAAAGATAAGGGGTGTATGGAGGTGTATAGTGGTGCACGTAGATTAAGTCATATACACACATATATATAAAAAATAAATCTTCAATTTTCTGTTGTGAGTTCAAAACTTATCTCCAATATAAAGACTTTGTTTCTTTACTCAGATTTGGAGGATTACCTCAATTCACACAAAATAGAATACCAGACATGCTAAATGGAGTGCATATCTAAAACTTAACATTGTTATTCTGCGTTGTTCTGGCATGGAAAATAAGGTTATAAATTCTCTTAGAAGAAAGCCATGATTGCTCACTAGTGTCAATTAAAATAAAGACTCTATCAAGGAATTTTAAAATGATGAGTACTTTGGACCAATGTATGCAGCTTTATGAGCCAGTCAAACAAGCAGGTCTGATTTATGTATGACAGCTGATTATGTTACAATTGAAATAGGTTATCCTAGTCAAACACATCAATTTGTAACTTTATCGTATGGGGAGGACTTGCTGGACATTTTGAAGAGATCTGATAATTTAATTGAAGATCATTTATATTAGAATTCGCTAATGGACATCGCAAAGCTTCGCACTAAATTCTTAGCCACATCCAATAGTTGCAGTTACTTTTGCTAATATGACACTACGTAATTGAATGCATGTGTAAAACTTATTCATACTAACAATGCATAAAAACTAAATTTAACAAAATAACATTCACAAAAATCCATAAAATTAGTAGTCATGAGAAATATAAGAAAAGAAACCTTAAAAAATTTTCAAATTTTAAATACCTTCAAAGCTTTCTTCACATTCCCCTCCATTGTTCCATATGGTTTCCTCTGTGGGATCCTTAACAGGTACGAAATATCTTCCAGGGAATCCTAAAATTGGTAAAATAAAAAAAAAGCACATTTCTGACAATTAAAACTATATAAAACATGTATTTAATCTTCAAAAGATGCAGGAGATATCAACCTATGTTTAGGTTGACGATAAGTAATAGAGTGCAGTGGAATAGAGTCCAAGCCGCCAAGAGGGTGAAATGAAAAGACCAACAAAAAATGTTCTTTTCTACTCTATTGTTTAAACAAAACAATAGCAGGTCTTTATCAGTCTTTAAGGTCGAGAAAGAAGGACGAGAGATTTTGATCATGTTAAGTGTATTAAGGACAAGACTTTGTTGTTTCTGTATTGTTTAAAGAAAACAGGATTCCATCCACGATAATTTAAAGAAACAAGAAATAGGGTATTTTGGTGAAACTTATTAAGAACACATTCACCACTAACAATTACATTCAGTGATAAATTCAACAATATAGACAGTAAAGTTTCAATATATCCCTCTGAACTCTATTTCATTACCCCCGAAATCCCTAATCCAATTGTATTCTAAAAGAATGTTGTCACTTCAAATTGAATTCCAAAAGTTTAATGTGACATTATATTACTTCGGAGGTTTTTTCATATCAAATAAGTTCTTTAAAAAAACGAAAAAATAAATAAATAAATAACAGTGAAATCACTCCATATAACATCCTTAACTAACTATAAGTGAACATTACCACAAGTGTGGTAAGATAAATAGATTATTACTATTTTTAATTTCTCATTTACAGTTTCAAAATATTGATATAATCAGGCAGTTTATCTAGTTATTAAATTAGAAGGAGAAAATATTCAATTCCATCCTTAAGATTATAAGCATGGTTCAATTTAGTTCCTCACATGTCAGGTGTTCAATTTAGCCCCTGAGACCATACTTTGTAATTCAATTTAATTCCCAAGATTACACTAGGTGATTAAATCTCCAACCCTATCTCGGAGATGTGATTCAATTCAGCTCCAAGATTACACTTTTTGATTAAATCTCCAACACAATCTCAGAGACTATGTTGAACATCCTCATAAAAATCATAACTAAACTAAAATAGACTAGTTAATCTCCAAAGTCGCCCAACTGCGTTCACTAAAAGAGTCTTGTTATCATACCAACTGTACCAATTACCAGAAAAAATACAACAGTTAAACTCTAGAGACTAACGTGGTATGTTTTTGCCAAATAGCGAAGAAATCCGTGCAATTGGAATAGTTTAAGTCGAAATAGACACATAGTCGCATACAATTCCAATGGCTAAAATTCAAATTTGCAACAATCTAAGTAAGAAATAACAACCTGAATGGATTTCATGTTAGCGTTTGCGGGAATAGCCCTTCTCAAAGCAACTTCTCCTGTTCTGGGAACTTTGGTATCCGGTGAATACAGAATCGCCATGGCAGAAGGTGACAAATACGACCCCGAATAATTCCATGTTCCAACCAACGGAAGCAAAAGAGTGATCTGAACTGACACAATTATGGCGGGAACCAAATTCCTCAACTTCAACTGATTCACAAAACTAGCTTCTGCTGCTTCTACGGATGCTGACGTGTCACGCTGGCTTGCCACCAGTTCCTGCAAGCACCGGAACACAAAAAGCTTCAGAAAATGCGGAACAAATTTGACGACAATGCAAGAGAAACAAGCGCACGTCACAGTGACCTTTGCTAGCTCGATGGCCCTCGCGAGGTGGTTCTTGGAGTTGGAGAAGCACGTGATGATGGAAGAAGAAGAAGAAGAAGAAGAAGAGGAAGAAGAAGAAGGAGGTCTGGTTCGGTAGAAGAAAGAACGGGTGGTGGTTGCCGGAGAGAAGGATGAAGATGAAAGGTCGCGAGTGAGGGAAACGGTTAAGGAAGAAGAAGAAAGAGAGAGTGACATTGTTTAAAAGGGTGCAAGCTTTTTGTTTTGGTGATTGCGTTTGAGCGTCTAATCCATTAGAGAAAAGATGACGACTCGTGTGCTGGGAGAAGCAACACGCGGCATGTGGCTGTCCTCTACGTAGTTGCGCAACGACGTCGTTGCCAGTTTAACTTCAAAGAAAAACTACCAAATGTACCAATAATAAACATAAAAATAACCATAGATCTTAAATCTACCGATAAAACATTGTTTTTTTTTTTTAAGACTTCTATTTTTTTTATAATTAAAAGTGTTTTCTAAAAATTCTAATACATTAAAAATAAGCCAACAGAAATAAGAATTAACAAATAAAAATATATTAAAACAAAGGACATACCAAGCCAGAATAATTTTTTAAATAACGTTACAGAATCAACGTTAGGGATCAATAAAGAGCCAATAAGTACAATTAGAGAAATAGTAAATAATAAAAAAATATATATATATATTAACTTTCTATTATTTTATTAATATTGACTAATAAGATTTTCTTTAATTTTTTTTTTAATCTTGGCCAACACTTCTTTTATCGGCATGGTGATATAAAAAAAAGGCCTTGTCTCTCGTGGATCAGTTTTATGTGACCAAAGAATACCAATGTTTGACCCCCAATAAATAAATGCCACCTGTATAGCGTTGAATTGGTGTTGATAGTGATGGGCGACACATTACGGGTTGGGTAAGTGGGTAATTGGAAAATCTCGATAGGGGCAATTGAGTAAATTTGGTTTCGGAGAAATAAAAATGGGTCCAAATAGGTCAGTCCATAATGGGCTTGGATGGAATAGAATTAGGTCAAAAAATTGGACTGTGGTGGTCACTCCTAGCATATTATTAATGGAAAAAAACGTTTGGCATTTGGGGTGCACAAATTTTTCTATGACGATTTTCTGGATAGTCGAATAAACTTAAACACGTATTGAATAATGTGTCTAGTGGTTAGCTAACTAGTCCGCTTAAGTAAGTGTCGGAGGTTCGAATCTCGCCTTATGCATGCAGCGACCCGGTGGCCAGCGGCAAACCCTTAAATGGAGCTAAGCTCAGCTCCGCGGAGGATTAGTCTTCGACCTGTCGGGTTATGGGATACCTTGGGAAACCAAAAAAATAAAAAATAATTTGAAATACTAAATTATGATTTGAAATTTATGTAACGTGTTATAGGTTTTTAAAAGATAAAAAAAAAATCTTTTAATTTTTTTGGTGTCTAAAAAAAATCTTTTAATGTTAGTGAAATGAGGTGTCCAAAATTTAAAGAACAAGTTGTTGGAAAAAAAAAATCTCTATTCCTGTTAATTATTAATCTATAATTATCATCATGTGAAACATATTTCTTAATAGTTAAAAAACAGATGGTATTTAAGTTGTAGAGTTGTGTTGGTTTTTTTTATTGTTTTTTTCATTTTTTTTGGGTGAACCGGTGAAGTTGCTTGTAGTTGTTTAATAATACTTAAGTTGCAGTGAATTTCCAATTCACCAATTGGTAACTTTTTGTTGCTACCTCCAGTTTTTTCGATGCTTTATAGTCAATTGCATTTTAATTAAGAAATCTAAAATTAGGAATGGAGATATTTTACTGTAATATTTTCATTTATAATTAATTTATAATGTAAATATTTAGTTGCTAATTTAGTATTTTATGGAGTTTGAAAATGAAAAATACTAAATTATATTGAAATGCTAGAGAAATATCTAAATGTATTTAAAGAAAAGTGCTTCATGATTATTAAAATGTGTTATTCTTGGTCAATATTTAGCTAATTAACATGTTTTTATTGGCAGACGTAATAAAGAGAAGTTCAAATACACTTTAAAAATATATATGTTGACTAAAATTAATAATTAATATAAATAAAATTTGACAGTAATTTAAGAAAAATTAAGACAATCATATTTTATATTTAAAATTTTAAGTTTTAAATATGATTAATTTAAAGAAAAAATATACAAAAAAGTTATACAAGATTTATCAACAACGGTAAAAAAAATAAAATTTTACAAGTTAATTAAAAAATAAATTATTCTAAAATTAGGTTAATCGTATCTTATTTTTGAAATTTAAAATTTTAAACTCTTTTAATTGTTATAATTAAAATTAATTCAAAAAATAAAATCTTAACTATGACACCTAAGCATTTAGTCCCATAAGCATTTAAAAATAAATCTTTTAATTGTTATAATTGATTTTACTGCCGTTACTTTGTTCATTTATTTTCTGCCATTTTATCATTATGTCTTGCGGTTATGCTGCCCGATTATTTTCTGCAATTATGATTTCTATTCGTAGCGAGTAGTGACCATATTGTCTCGGCTATGGTTTGAAATATGCGGATGACCTTAGCCACCGATCCCTAAGGGAAACGGATGGGAGGAACAGAGTTAATTTCGATGCCGTTAATGCTACGCCCCTGCTAGCAGTGGGGAGACCTAAATGATACAGACTCAACGCGATGCAGTTGCATTATTAGTGAGTTTATCCTGGTGACGCGAGGTTTACTCGAGTTCTGTTGTAATACCTAGGTCCTCTGTTGCTAAGTATGCCTAGGACATTCGGGTAGGGGTTAACTCTGCCACTCTGTGATGGTTAGTTTCCTTTAGGTGACTGTCCATCCAATCTGGGATCGGTAGCGATAATGGGACCACATTATTTTAACCCATAGCCGGGCACTGATGTGTATGCATCTTGGGTTGTTTTTAGTCTCAATTTCTCTCAATTATCATGATATTCTTTGTGGATTATTGTTATTAATGGATCAAATCAAACAAACTTGATGTTCTTTGAGTTGTGTTTGTGTTTTTAGATGATTCACTAAGAGTTTTAGGTGATTCAAGACCATTTGAGAGAGATTGAAGAAGAGGGAACGAAGTAGAGAAGAAAAGAGAGAGTTGGCTAAGTATTGAAGCCCACGTATAACGTGGAGAGCCCACGTCATACGTGGGAATTAAAACTCCAAAAGGCAACTTTGACAGAGAGTGGACGTAATACACTGAGAACCCACGTCATACGTGAGGATTGAAACTCCAAAAGCCAACTTTGACAGAGAGCCCACGTATAACGTGGGCTCCCTCACGTCATACGTGGGCAATGACGTTCAAAGAGCAAAATCAGGCAGAACTCCCACGTTATACGTGGGAGATTCTCGTTGTATGTGGGAAGCAATGATGTAACATCCAGTTTTGCATCAAAGGCCAATCCAATCCAAGTTGTCAGGCATCAATTACATTAATCAAGTGCTTAATTGGAAGAGTAAAGATATGATTGATTGAAGACTCAAGAGAAGAAGATAAGACTTGTAAATTTAGGAGATAAGATTAGGATTAGATTAGATTATAATTTGAATTTGAATTTTAATTAGGATAGGTATAAGAAGTAACTCAACCACTAGGGTTAGGGACTTCAGCATAGACGTTTTTCCATTATTCTTAGATCTAGTTTTTCATTATGCAAGGCTAAACTACTCTATTGTTAAGGGTGAGGAGCTCTGTTCACCCAGCATGAGGTAGTCACTATATACATTCGTTTATCAATTCATTGAGGTATTTTCAGTTATCTTCTATGCATGATTTAATTTCCTGTTCTTCATCCCAATAGTTTAGAATCACTGAGAGGTCTTCTTAACTTGTTTAGGGCTAGATTAAGTAGATTGAGAGATCTATTAATTTATGCTAGCTGGAAATTGAATCACATAATGATTAGGTCTAGCTAGAGATAGTCAAGCTAATTGTTATGCAACTAAAATTTTGTGGGTTAAAATTGGATTAGAACTAGTTTGGATAGAGTGACATTTAATCCAATCTAGGATCACTTTTGAGACTCATAAGGATTAGAATCGGATTTAGATCTTCATCTAGTTATTTGATTAATTGACTAAGAGATTAGCTTTTGATTAGGTAATTAGAAACTAAGTTACTAAGAGATTAGGGCTTAATTACACTAGATTCGTTGTGCTTGATAACTGAGAACCTAGAGTTGATATTTGAATGTATGCATTGGCCCTCAAGGGAAAAACATCTCCAAAGCTCTTAACATGCCATTCCATTGATTTAATCACAAGTAATTCTCTGCACTCTTTATTCTTAATTTCGTGTTCTTCATTACCATTCTCACAAAGTTTTATTCTTGATCTGATTAGAGTAATTAATAGATAGTATTGTTTAGTCATTTATTCCTCGTGGGAACAATACCCACTTCACCGTGGTATTACTTGTACGATTCGGTGCACTTGCCGAGATCAGAGCGTATCAAGTTTTTGGCGCTGTTGCCGGGGAATAATTGAGATTAACAAT